>JBBYHL010000021.1:16625865-16682611 GCA_038381835.1 Adansonia madagascariensis
TGATGTAAGCCTCATATTCAGCTATATTGTTAGTGCAGTCAAAGTTTAGTTTTAAGGTGAAGGGGTAGTGGTTTCCACCAGGTGAGATAAGAATTACCCCAATTCCATGCCCTAATGCATTTGAAGCTCCATCAAAGTACATTTTCCAAGATAAACTACACTCAAAAGTGTTCTTTACCTCAGATATGCACATCAAGTCTTCGTATAAAAACTCAAAGCCTAAGCCTGATAATCATCCACTACTCAACTTGCCAAAAAGTTTGATATTGCATACCCTTGATGGCTCTCTGGTTCATATACATGGTGTTGTACTTAGAAAGTAAGACTTGCCATTGGCTAATCTCTCTGACAAGGCACAGGCTTCTAACAAATACTTGATGGGATCGAGTTTGGTGATCAGCCATATAATGTGGTATAGCATACATTACCTTAACCTCTGGGTTGTTCAAGCTAGAGTACAACATAGCTTCTTTACTGCAGAATAGTTATTTTTGCATTTTGTGAACTTCTTACTCAAATAGTATAAGCTTATTCCTTCTAACCCGACTCTTCAGTTAACCTAATACACAACCCATCAACTTGTTAAAAACCAATAAGTATAGAATTAAAGGTTGAACTTGCATTGAAGGTATAAATATCGAAGGGTTTGAAAGGTAATGTTTGACTTTATCGAAGGCTTCTTGCCATTCTTCCTTCCATTCTCTGGGATTTTATTTTTGAAGCAGCAGAAAGATTAGATCACATTTATCAGTCAGTTGAGATACAAATCGAGCTATGTAATTCAACCTTCACAAGAAACTCTTTACTTTTTTTTGAGTTCGGGGTGGTGGCAGATTCTGAATGGCATTGACCTTGTTGGGATCGACTTCTATTCCTTTTTCACTTACAAGGAAGCCCAATAGTTTGCCAGATATAACACCAAATGTGCACTTGGCTGGATTTAACTTGAGCTGCTATTTTCAAAGCCATTTGAAGAGTTTTCACAGGTTGGCCTCAACTGCTTTGTGCATGAGATCATAGAACAATGTTACCATCACCGTTGGTAGGTTGCCTTAGCATTCTTGAGCCTAAAGGGCATCACTGTAGTAGAAAGTGCCCCACATGATTAGGAGATGGTCTTCACTATATTTTTAGCTGCCATTTTAATTTGATTATAACCCAAAAATCCATCTATGAAGGAAAATAATGCATTTTTTATGGTGTTGTCTACGAAGGTATCGATATAAGGCAAATGAAAATTATTTTTTAGGTTGGCTTGGTTTAGATCCTTCTAAGAACACATATCCACACATTACTGTCTTTTTTAAGAACTAGGACTATATTGGCTACTTCAAGAAATCCTACTTTAAAATGTTTCTTCACTTCTTATTTAATCTTAAGAAGCATTTCAAGTTTCATCCTTCTAAGCTTTTGTTATATGGGCTTACACTCGAGTTTGAGGGGAAGTTTATGGATTGTAATATTGGTGTCTAATTTGGGCATGTTTTGGCAAGACCAACGAATACATCTCGATACTCTTAGAGAAGACTTATCAGTTTGGCTTGAGTTAATGGTTTTATGGAGGTTCCAATTTTGACTTCTTTCTAGTCTTCTTCTATTCCAAGGTTTATGGTTTTAGTGGGTTCTTCGTAAGGTAATATCTAATTTTCTTCTTATACAATTAGCTCAACAAGTCTGATGGTATAGGGTTCTCTTCAGACTCGACCTCATTGGCACAAATTGGTTGCTTAAAATTGATAGTTAGAGTTTTTGTATGAATATTTATGGCTTCTTTATCCGGGTACTTGAAAATATGGAAAATGAACTATATAGGTAGAAAAATATGTAGAGAAAGGTTTAAGAGTTGGCAAGAACTATGACAATGAAAACAAGGTATGAAATACATAATGCTTAGCCATTTTTATTGATAATACTTAATAAAAAACAAGCCCATATAAAGGATCCGACAATGCTCTTGGGTGGAAGCATGCAGGTTTATTTCTAGCATTACTTTGAAATAAACTTGAATAGTACAAGAATCTTAGCTTCAGTCTGAACACTCAGAACATATCCTAGAGGGCACAGACTACTCTCCCGGTCCATTATTGACATCTCTAGCTCATCAACTGCATTAATAGAGAGATCCCCAAATGCCTTGATTAGTATAAGCATAAAATCAGTAGAGCCGGTATTCATGTGTCCTCTTAGATGAAAACTTTCTTGAAGCGGTGGAAACAAAATTAGTTCATATCCCATGTCTTATCCCAATAAATAGGCCATTCTTTTCACAAGGTCCTTTTAAGCTTATTTTTTTTTTGCTGTGCATTAGGCTTGAATCCCAACCCTCTTTTATTAATCTAGTTGCCAATTTTCAAGTCTCTGGAAATCCCTTGAATGTGTTTTCTGAATCCCTTTCCAGCTTGGGCACTTTTGCTAACAATTAACTTTAAACCCATTTGAGTGCTCTTCGAGAGGTAAGGTTTAAGCATTAGCAACCCCTCTTTGACATAAATGGCATTGACAAACTCAAAGGATTGAAATGAATATTTTGGGACATCATTATCTGGTTTGATATACAAGGCATCGATTGAGGTAGCAATGATGATATCTTCTTCTCTTCTAATACTGATAATTTTGTTCTCGTTTCAACTTTTGACATAACGATGATGGCATTACCCTCGTAAAGTGAATCCAAGGCCTTCCCAACAAGTAATTATATGATGGGCAATATCCATCACATGAAAGTCCACTTTATAAGTGCATGGGCCAATTTAGGTGGAATAGTGATGTTTCCTACGACCTTTCTGCAAATTCCATCGAACACTCACATAGCTGTGTGCCTACTCTATATATAAGTCGTAAAGTTATCACCATGTACCTTTTCTCTTTTCCTCTTTCTCTAGACACTTCGAAGCAGGCACGCATGAATTAAGAGATATATATGGTGTTTAGTCAGAAACTTTGAGTTATCCCTTGGTCAGGATTTGGATTAAGCATGATAATATGGAAAGGATAGAGACAGTCAGACAAATTGCTTATCCAACTAGTCTTGGAAAGTTACCATGAAGTAATCATAAGTTTGTAGTCGCCATCAATCATTTTGGGCTAGGCATGACCAAATGCCTATTAAAAATAATATCCTAATTTATGAAACTCAAAATATTGATTTTAAGGTCTACAAGGTCCAAAGATTTATTGGTTGGGTTTAGGAGTTGGTTAACTATAGGGAAGGATTAGCACCCCCACGATGCTAAAAAATTGATACTTGCTAACTATATCTCACTTCGGTTTTAGTTTAATCGATTCTATTTGGTCATTATTTAGATATAATCCCCTTTTATGCATGAACTTTTTTGTGAAAATTGTAGATCCGAGTTTCAAAAGAAAATTTATATCACCTATGCATCACAAAGGTATAAGGAACATAAGGATTTTTACTAAAAATAATTTTCGAATCAAATTTTGAAAACTTAGGTATTCCATGTTAGGCGCTTGAAAGATACGAACATGGAACATTGCATTGTAAATTTTTTTAGAACAATTTGAAATATGTATGTATGATGGTCACACGAAAGGAAATGTGTTAGTAAGATTAAAAAGAATATAATAACATCACAAAGAAATAAACAAACAAAAGAATATAAAAAGGAGGAATGATCAAGATGTATCTCATAATTATCCTTGATTATTGAAGAATAAACATAATGACAATTTTGAGATGTGTTTGAATTTTAGTGGTAATTTGAGGGATGAAAAAGGTTTTCATTGAAACAATTTGAGATGTTTGAGAGAGAGAAAATTTATGTATTTTTTATGAAAAATGGGGTTAGAGTATCCCCTCGAAGAGGTGGTGTTAGAGTATCTTTAAAGATGAAAATTTTTGATGTTTCAAGAAAATGATTATCTTAAAAAAAAAGTATTTTGAAAATAGGAAACCAAAGATTTGAATAAAATATTTTGTCTTAAGCCTTGATCCGAGCCTAAAGGACTTGTGTTGTAAGGGAACCAATCGAAATTAATATAAAAATATTCCAAAAATCTCAAAAAATCACTTTTTAGGTAGAATTAATTTTTAAAATTATGCCTGTCTTGACACTAACAACATGTATAGGGGAAAGGGCGTGATGGACTTTGAAAATCATTCCGAACTCATTAAATTGCTGACAAGACCTTTTTAGAAATGAAATTTTGAAAACTTTTTGGAAAAAATATTTAAAATGTAGAGAAAATCACATGTTAGACTGAAACAGTACAAACAAAATATAACACGTCAATTCTAGGGGTTTCAGATAGCAAAGATTAAAAAAATCATAATTCCTTCATCCAAAATGATTCGAGGCAAACAAGACTTCGTTAGAAAGATATTTTGATGCCCTTTAAGGGAAAAATATCAAAAAATTCTAGAAAAATCATTTATGGTTTAAAAATAATTTTTTAAACTTAGACTATAGTGCTACTAGAGCAAAAACAGGGGACCGTTTGATTTTTCAGGTTTCTTGGGGTCAAATTTGAGTTATGGATGTCTAAACATCCACAACACAAGGAGAAGAATGAACGGGCATCACGAGTTCATTCCATAATCCCAGAGTAGTTTGGGATGATGAAACAATCCATTGACTATACCACCATGAAGGTGTTAAACTCAAGATCAAGGGTTGATATATATATGTCGCCATATGCCATGCCTTTAAAACTTTGGATGATCCGAAGGGCATAGTGTGGTCGACATAAAAATAAATAACGGTTGGTCGCGGTTGAGCCTTTGAATTATCTTATCATCAGGATTTAAATTAGGCATAGTAGTATGAATAGGAGGATCATCAGGCGAGTCACTTATCCAAATAGTCTTAGATGGTCATCATGAAGTGGCCGTAAACTTGGAATCACCGCCAATCATTTTAGCCTAAGCAGGATCGGATGCCTATTAAAAATAATATTCTTAGTTGCGAAACTCGAAACATTGATCTCAAGGTCTACAAAGTCTAGAGATTTATTGGTTGGGCTCAAGAGTTGGTTACGCCTGAGAAAGGATTAGCACCCCCATGATGCTCGAAATTGGTACCTACTAACTATGTCTAGCTTCGGTTTAGGCTTAATCGATTCCATTTGGTCATTATTTAGAAATAATCCCCTTTAATGCATAAGGTTTTGTAAATTATACATTGAATTTTTTAAACAAGAAAACTAGATCATCTAAGCACCTCAGAGGTTTGAGGAACATAAGGATTTTTTTTATTAAAATAATGTCTGGATTGAAATTTGAAAATTTGGATATTCCATATTAGGCACTGGAAAGATACCAACACGGAAACATTATCTTGTAAATTTTATTGGAAAACAAATTTTAAATACAAATGCATGATAATCACTACAAAAAGGAAACGTGTTAGTAAGACAACAAAAAATATAATAATATCGTAAACAAACAATCACAAACAAAAGAGTGTAAAAAGGATGGACAATTGAAATGTGTCTCATAATTGTCTTTGATTATTGAAGAATAACCGAGATGACAATTTAGAGACATGTTTAGATTTGATGGTAATTTGCAGGACAAAAAAGATTTTAATCAAAATAATCCAGGGCATCCAGAAGAGGGAAAATTTTTAGATTTTTTTAAAAGCGAGGCTAAAGTATCCCCTTGGAGAGGTAGGGTTGAAGTATCCCCAAAGATAAAATTATGAAAATATTTAGGAATAAAGAGAAAATTTTTTATGAAGAATGGGTTGGAGTATCCCCAAAAACAAAAATTTTTAATTCTTTAAAAAAGCTTTTTTAAAAAGATTTTGAAAATATAAAACCGAACATTTGTATATGATATATTTTTGTCATGCCTTAATCTGAGTCCAAAAGGTTTATGTTGTAGGGGACCCAAGTGGATGTATTTCGAGACATTCGAATGTCTCTATAAAGGCATTTCAAAAATTGAGTTAATATAGGGGACAACATTGTGTCCTCTCCTTTCTCAAATTTATTTCTGATTCATCTGAAGGTTTTAGGGGGTGAATGAGGAACCGTTAGAAAGAGGACCTGATAAGATTTAATGTAAAAATATTTCAAAAAACATAGAAAATCATTTTCCAGGTGGCATTAATTTTTGAAGTTAGGTCCATCTCGACACTGGCAACATGTACAAGGAAAAATGCGTGATGGATTTTGGAAAATCGTTTCGAGCTTATCTAGAATTGTTAGGTCATGAACAATACCTTCCTAGAAAGAGTATTTCATGGTGATTTTAGGAAAAATGTTTAAAAATTTTAGAAAATCTCATATGATGGGCCAAAATGGGCCAAATAGAATAACGCACACTGGTTTTAAGGGTTCCAGATAGCAAAGGTTCAAAAAATCATAATTCCCCTATCCGGGATGATTTAAGGGCGAACAAAACACCATTGGAAAGGCATTTAGACAACCTTTAAAGCATAAATATAAAAAAGTTCTAGGAAAATCCTTTGTGGTTCGAAAATAATTTTTTGAATTCCAATTACAATGTTGCCACAGCAAAAATAGGGGATTATTTGATTTTTTGGGTTTCTTGGTCAAAATCGAGCTATGGATGTTCGAACATCTACAACACAAGGGAAGAATGAAATGGGCATCATGAGTTCATTCTAGAATCTTAGAGTAGTTTGGGATAATGAAACAGCCGTTGACCATGCCATCTTAAAGGTGTTAAACTTATCTAAAAAGGGTAATTTTGCTTAGAAAAATACCATCTTTAAACTTATCTTACCATGAATCCAGAGCTAAAATATTTGATTTGCTCCCAAGATTGGAAGACTAATTTTATGAAAACATTAAATCCATTACATTCTTCATCTATTGGATATAGCATCAACTTAACTTAGGGATTTTTTTGAAAATTAGGTATTTAGGAAACAAGCAAGCATTTTAATAGAGATGTCATGAACAAAATACAACACACACAAAGATACACCCGGAGTAAACATGCAAACACATAAAGATGATATTTTGACATGGAAATAAATGACAAAAATGTAAGAAAATGACAATAAGGTGTATGGAAATGATATGAACATATTTACATAAAGGAATGCATGTTGAAGTTGTCAAAACAGCATTTTTATGTCATGACTCTTTAAAACACAAGAAAATGAATAAACATACATAAGACATGTTAAAGTGAACATTTAAGCATGTTTTAAGCATGTGAAAATAGATAAAATATGTCAAAGAATGCATGAGTAAAGGACTTTTTTAATGATAGAATGAAACAGTAGAAGTTTGGCCTACCAAGCAACATTAAGGCATCATAAGAACATCAAGATACTAAGACTACCATAACAAAGGCAAAAATAATGCTTGAGACTCCTAGGATGGTCATGGAGCATA
Organism: Adansonia madagascariensis; assembly: GCA_038381835.1. Classification (NCBI taxonomy): domain Eukaryota; kingdom Viridiplantae; phylum Streptophyta; class Magnoliopsida; order Malvales; family Malvaceae; genus Adansonia; species Adansonia madagascariensis. The sequence continues at coordinate 16,633,198 of JBBYHL010000021.1, forward strand.
AAGGGCTCGCTAAAATGATGTAGATGATAAAAACATAAAATGCGTGGAACAAGGTAGAAAATATATCAAAGAGCTTGAACTTTTCTTCCTTCCTAAATTAATGACTTTAAGTTCAATTCCTTCCCCTTTTTTACTATTATTTAGCAAGAATAAGATGAAAGAAAAAAGCTTTCTAGTAATATAGTTAATAATGGGTTTTTTAAGGGTAAAGGTGTGTGAAAGCTTAAGTTTTTAAAGGTTTTTTGGTGGTGGTTTAGGGGAAGTACATGAATCAAAGAAGGTTGAGGGTGAAAAGTAATGGAATAGTGTTTTAGGGAGAGTTTTGGGCTGAAGATTGCTGAAGGATTCTTGGGAATATCTATAGTTTTTTTTTTAAATTTTTTGAGATTGCTGGAAAACTCTTTAGGAATAGCTAGAAGTCTTTTCTTTTGAGATTGTTGGAGAGCTCTTTGGGAATGGCTGAAAATCTTTATTTGGGGGGAGGGGAGGAATGTTAGAGAGCTCTTTGGGAATGGTTGGAAGTCCTCTTTCTTTTTCTCCTCCTCTTTTAAATTCAATGCTTAGCCAATGCTTTTAGAAAACAAAGCAAGGGCATTTTTTATCTTCCATTCTTGTACTAAGGGACATCTCCAACTATCATGCTTAGCTGGTCTCTTTCCTGTAGGTTTTGTCATGTTAAGAAAAGGGGCAGAAAGGCTATAATAGCCTGTGACTGAAGATATACCTTACATGCCCTCTTACCACCATATATTTTATGAAAGTAACCATTGTCATTGGTTTTTGGGCTTTTGAAATTGGTTTGAATCCGATCATAGGCCCAAAGTTGAGGTTTGCAATGTTTTATGACAGTTTATTGGTGCAAAAAACATGTTTGAATTAGATTTTTCAAATGCTGAAAAATAGTCCTAACCAAGCGAAAATGCATTGGTTTATCGATACAAAACATGTTGTATACATAAGGCAATTTTTACCCATGAGTATCGATACAATGAGGTGTGTATTGATACTAAGAGCAAAAAAATTATCTCTAGTCTCAAGACTTAGAGCCTGTATTGATACTCCATGGATTTGTATCAATACTTATAATTATGTCTCGGTACATTTTGACAAAAATCATAACTTTAGCTACTGCCAAGGTTTGTATTGATAAAAACACGCTAGGTATTAGTACCCCACCTTAGGTATCTACACTAAACCCTCTTGTATTGATGCTACATGTGAAATTCAAGTTTTTGGAAAATTAAGGGCCTTTTATCAATACTTATGCACTAATATAACTTGCACATACCTGTCACAACATACCCCCGAGTGGATCCTCGCAAATCTATGGGTGCATATGACTTAAAATATTTTCTTGACTTGGAAATGTCTTCTTAACTAAGACTTTCTTTTGCGATATGATGAGAATGAGAATGTATAGATTCTCGACTTGTGATACAGTGAAGGGAACTATAAGATGAATCGCTCATCTTATTGGTCTCAGATGACCATATGACATGGCTAAAGCATGGAGTCGCCATCGATCATTTAGGGCTAGGCATGACCAGATACCTACTGAAACGTATGTTTTGAGTTACGAAACTTAAAACATCGATCATGTGGTCTACGTAGTACAAAGATTCATCATTGGGTTTAGGAGTTAGTTACACACGATGAGGTACGAACCTCTTCGTGATGCTTGAAATTGGCACCTTACTAGCTATAAAGATGACATCATTATTTGTTTTCCATATTTTCAGGTAATATGGTTGATAGTGGGGTGTTTTAAGGGTGAAAGTTTGTTAAAGGTTGAGTTTTTAAAGGTTTTTTGGTGGCGGTTTAGGGGAACTACAGGAATGGAAGCAGGTTGAGGGTGAAAGGTAATGGAATAGTGTTTTTAGGAGAGTTTTAGGACTTGAGATTGCCCGGGGATTCTTGTGAATAGCTATAGTTTTTTTTATGAGATTGCTAGAGAGCTCTTTGGGAATGGCTAGAAGTCTTCCCTTTTGAGATTGTTGGAGAGCTTTTTTGGGGAATGGCTAAAAGTTTGTTTTTTTGGGAATGTCTAAGAGTATTTTTTTTTTTAGGAATATTGGAGAGCTCTTTGGGAATGGCTAGAAGTCTTTTTTTTTCTCCCCTCTTTGAATTCAATGCTCAGCTAATACTTTAAGGAGACAAAATGATGGTATTTTTAATCTTTCATTCCTATATTAAGGGACATCTCCAGCTATGATGCTCAACTAGTTTCCTTCCTATTGGTTCTTCCATGCTAGTAAAAGGGGTAGAGAGGTTGTAACAGCTTGCAACTGAAGATATACCCAACATGCCATCTTACCACTATAAATTTTATGAAAGTGACCCTTGTCATTGGCTATTTTGGCTCTTAAAATTAGTTTAAATCCGATCATAGACCAAAAATCATGGTTTGCAATATTTTATGATGGTTTTGGGGTGCAAAAAAGATGTTTGAATCAGATTTTCCAAGGCTGAAAAATCATCCGAACTGGGCAAAAATACGTTGGTGTATCAATACAAAACATGTTGTATCGATAGACAAGAAAATTTTTACTCATGAGTATCGATACAATAAGGTGTGTATTGATACTAAAAGCAAAAAAATTGTTTCTAGTCTTAAGACTTAAAGGCCTGCATCGATACTTCATGGATTTGTATCAGTACTAACGCTTGGTATCTGTACATTTTGCCAAAAATCACAACTTTAGCTACTGCCAAAGCTTGTATCGATAGAAACATGCTAGTTATCGATACCCCACCTTAGGTACTAATACCAAACCCTCTCGTATTGATACTATATGTGAAAATTCAAGCTTTTTGGGTGACATAAGGGCCTCGTATCAATACTTATGCACCAATATAACTTACACGTACTTATGCTTCCTGATTTACCTCAACTTGGTTATAAAACAGTGGGAAGTTAATCTCTATACTCATCTGAATGACTCCGATGATACTATTAAAAATGGCCTTTGATACCTCATTTTATATTTTTCTTTAATACGACCTATAGGCATTTTAGACCTTCCAAAAAAGTTTTTCTGCCTAGCGCTGTGTAGCCTAATAATGCCTAGTGACACGACACCCAACAGTCACCCCTTAGTTTTTATTTTTTATCTTATGATTTTATCATCTTTTAATTGAGTCTTGGGATGGTAGAAATAGGCTCGAACAAAATGAGGTGTCTATAATATATTTTTTATCAACTAAAAGGGTCATTTAAAAAAAATAGCATCTTTAAACTTATTTTACAATGAATCCAAATTTGAAATGTTTAATTTGTCCCCAAGATTAAAAAACTGATTTTATGAAAATATTAAATCCATGCTATTCTCTATCGATTAGAGGTAGCATGAACTTAACTTGGGAATTTTTTTTAAATTAGATTTTTAGTGAACAGACAAGCATCTAGACAGAGATGTCATGAGCAAAATACAACATACACAAAGATGAACAGGGATAACACATGCAAACACCCAAAGAAGACATTTTGACATTGAAAAAATGATAAAAAAATGCAAAAAGGTGACAAATAAGATGCATGGAAGTGATAACACCATGAATGGCAAAAAAAATCATGCTATGTAAGATGACATGAACCTATTTAAGTAAAAAAAAGGATGCTAGAATTTTAAAGACAAAATTTTTGTGCCATGAGACTTATTAAAATGCAAGAAAATGCATGAACATACTAAATGCATGTTAGGAAGAGTGATCAAGCATTTGTTAAGCATGTGAAAATAGGTGAAACATGAAAGAAAATGCATGAATAAGGGACTATTTTGGTGACAGAATAAAAAAGAAAATGCTTGGCCTACCAAGCAACATCAAGGTATCAAAAGAACATTGAAATCCAAAGGCTTCCACAACCAAGGCAACAACAATACATGAGAGTCCTAGGATGGTCATGGCGACATAAATGGTTCACTAAAATGATGCAAGTGCTGGAAATAAGACAAAATATAAAGCTAGGAGAGAAAATATACCAAAAGCCTCAAGCTTTAGCCTTTTTCTTTAAGCAGCAACTTTGGACTCATTTTTTTTTTGTTGTTGATGTGCAATGTAATGATGAAAAAAAAAGTTTGCTGGTAGGGTGTTGATGGAAGAAAGTTTTAAGAGAAAGGATGAATGGAATAAAAGGTCTTGGAAGTGTTTTTGGTGGTGATTTTAAGGAGCTACTGGATTGGAGGAAGGTTAAAGGCAAAAGGCAATGGAATAGTGTTTTTTAGAGTTTCTTTTGCTTAGATGTTGCTAGAGGTTTTTTTTTTTTAGAGATTGCTAGAAAAAATGATTAGTAGATGGCTGAGTCAGCTTTAGTCCCATTTTAAATTCAAGGTTCAGCCAATGCTTTTCGAAGACAAAGCAAGGGCATTTTTTATCTTTCATTTATATATTAGGGGATAACTCTAGGTACTATGCTGAGTTGCTCTTATTTCCATTAGTTATGCCATGTAAAGTACTGCTGCGAAAAGGCTATAACAGCTTGCAACTAGAGAAAAGCCAAGCATGCCCTTTGACAAACAATATATTTCATGAAAATGTCTCTCGTCATTGGTTACTTGGGCTTTAAAATTTTGTTTAAATCCAATCACCAGCTCATAGCTAAGGCCTGGTATGAACTATGATGATTTTTGGTGCAAGAAACGTGTTTGAATTTGAATTTTCGAAGGCTAAAAAATGGCTTGAGCAGGGTAAAAGTACCTTGGTGTATCGATACAAAACATTTTGCATCAATAAACAAGGTAATTTTTGCCCATAAGAATCGATATAGTGAAGTATGTATCAATACCAAGAGCAAAAAAATTGCTTCCAGTCTCGAGACTTAGAGGCCTATATTTATACTTCATGGATTTGTATCAACACTCTTATTATGTATCGATACATTTTGCCAAAAATCATAACTTTAGCTACTACTAAAGCTTATATCGAAACACACTAAGCATCGAGACCACACCTTAGGTATCAATACCAAATCCTATTGATACTACACGTGAAAATTTGAATTTTTGGTGACGTGAAAGCTTCGTATCAATAATTATGCACCAATAAGACTTGCACATACCTTAGGCTCTTTGAATACCTCACCTTGGTCACAAACCGTAGAATACTAACATGTGCTCATCTGAATGACTTCGGTTACACCTCGAATAATGACCTTTGATGTCTAATTTTTACATTTGTCTTTAATATGACCCATAAGCATTTCAAACCTTTAAAAAAATTTTGCCTAGCACTGTGTCACCTAATAGTGCCTGGCAATAAGGCACCCAATAGTCGTTTTATTTTTAATTTTTTATTTTCTTAATTGTATCATCTTTTGATTACATCCTAGCATGACAAAAATTAGTCCAGACAAAATGAGGTGTCTACATTAGCCTAAAGACAATCTAGATGAGACCGCGGTTCAAAAGTGTTTTGGATGAAATCGACTTAAAAATAACCTAGATAAAATCGAGGTTTAGAGAAATGGCCCAAAAATGTTTGGACAAAACTAGAAACATGAAGATAACTTGGGCGAAACCAAGGTTTAGAGAAATAGCCTACGTGAAACCAAGTACCTGAAAATAACCTAGATTAAATCAAGGTCCTAAGAGCATGGAACTAAATAACCTACACAAAATCGAGGTTCAAAGAAGTAGCCTTAATGAAAACCAAAGACCTAAAAACATTTTTAAAACATTCTCAGGAAGAGGTTTTTGAAGACTTCAGAAAATATCCTCAAGTGAAGGCCTATAAGACCCTGAAAACATTTTCAAGAAGAGGTTTATAGTATCTCTAAAAACATCCTCAAGAAGAGGCTTATAAAATCTCTAAACACACCATTCAAAAGAGGCTTTGGAAAATTCTTGAAAATATCCTCAATAATAAGCTTATAAAATCCCTAAAAAATCCTTAAAAAGGGGCTTGCAAAATATTTAAAAACATCTTGAAGAAAAGGCTTAAAATTTCTAAATTCATTCTCAAGAAGAGGCTTGTGAAATCTCTAAAAACATTATCAAGAAAAGGCTTAAAATCTCTAGACACATGTTCAAAAGGAGGTTTGTGAACATCTCTAAAAACATCATCAAGAAGAGGCTTTTGAAATATCTTTGAAATATATCTTAAAAAAGCATCTCTGAACACATCCTTGAGAAAAGGCTTATGAAAATCTCTAAAAACATCCTCAAGAAGAGGCTTTTGAAATCTCCCTAAAAAAATCACACATTTTTAGAAAGAGGCTTGTGAGAATCTCTGAAAACATCCTCAAAAAAAGGTTTTTGAAATCTCCCTGAAAAATATCCGCAGGAAGAGGCTTTTAAAATCTATGAAAACATCCTAAAGAAGAAGCTTGTGAAAATATCTGAAAACATCTTTAAAAAAGGCTTTTAAAATCTCTCTAAAAAATATCCTTAAGAAAAGGCTACCCTAAAAACATCCTCAAGAAGAGGCTTGTGAAATCTCTGAAAACATCCTCAAAAAAAGGTTTTTGAAATCACTTTAAAAAATATCCTCAAGAAAAGCTTATAAAATATTTAAAAAATATATTCAAGAAAGGTTTTTATCATCTCTTAGAACATCATTAAGGGAGGCTTTTAAATTGGCCAAAATGTCCTCAATGGAGGCTTAAAAATTATCCTTAAAGAAAATTTTCTTTATGACAATTTAAAATCTCTCTTAAAAATATGATGCAAAGCACACTAAGACTGTTATGCAATGTCATAGACTTAATCATGTAATGCTATGTATGGTATGTTCATTTAATGCCAATATCTCTAGCAAATACTTCTTTAAACAAGCTCGTTATATCATCTTTTCCAACAACTTTCCTTTTATGGTTTCAACACATGAGATATCCTTTATTAATCTCAAACTATCATCATTCACCAAAAATTTTTCTTTCTCAATCCCATGATCTAACCCATCAGTATTCATCTAACTCTTTTTCCAACCCTAGAATATCAACACTTTTAAGTGTACACAGGTTTGGATCAACTTTTCTTATTAATTCTTTTTCTCAGAGTGCACCCTATGTCCTTATGCACTAGAAGAGATCAACTTTTTTCAAATCATCTACCATTTCCTTAAAGGTTTCCGCACTTTTACCAAAAATCCATGCCTTAGCTTTTCCTTTTTGGTCCTCTAATTTAGGAAACATGATTCCTAACAGTTTTTGGCCTTTCATTCAGCAAAACCTTTATCTCTGTTCATAACATCTTTCTCTCAGAGAAAACATTTCTGTAAAAAATGCATTTGTTAAAAAAACTCATTTAAAGAAAATTAAGTTTTACAAAACATTACCCCCAAAACACGTAATATTCAAGTCTCTAAAAGACTGATACTTCACTGCTAAAAAATCCCCTAAATGGTAATTTTGTTTTTTGCAAATTTGGTTGATCAGTTTTGAACAAGAAGGCTTTGATTGGTCTAAAAGGATTTTATAAAAAAAAAATTCATGCCTTACCATGCCAGGCTCCCAAATGGATCAATCTTTACAAAACAAGAACTCCTTAAGAACCAAACAATATCAATATTCTCATAGGTCTCCCTCGATCAATAGTCTAATTGGCACTAAGATTAGCCATGACAAGGTCAAGTTTATAGGATCAATTTTGAAAAGGTAAAAAGATCTAACTTTTCAAGTCAATCCTTCCAAATAAGAGAGTTGACACCTTAGGATATTCGAGGATTGTTGTCTATCCCTAGATTTATTTCTTCTTGACAACATCTTAGTAATCCCATGAGTGACACGAAAACTCTTATTTTGCTTTAGATTGCATGTTTTCGGGTTTTCAACCTAGAATTTAATTCTTTTTATCTTTTTTAATTTTTTCATTTTTTGGGTTCATCTTGCTCTTAAAAATACTCAAAATCTATCCAAAAGACAATTTCCTGAAAAATGGGCTCATTTGCTTAAATAGCCATACCTAAACAAAATGGACTTTTCTAGGTATGTACTATAGGCCATGATTCGGGGTTTATAAAGAAAAGGGTATATAGGCCCAAATTAAGTGCTTAAGGGTGAAAAAATCAAGGATCATTTATTTCTATGAAGGTTTTCATCCCTTCTACCTTTTTTGGACCACACTTTATATTTGTTTCTTTATCTATTTCTCTTTTTATTTATTTTTTTGTTTCATTCTTTTTGTGCTTTGCTTTCTTCCTTTTTTTTATTTTTTATTTTTTTCTTTTATTTTTCTTTTTATGTAAGAAACCTTAAATTTTGAAAGCCTAGTCCATTTCGACTTTGCCTAATTTATTAATTTTTTTGAAACTATAAAACAAGATATCTACCCTTATATTTTCCAAATAGATTCTATTTTCCCATTCCCCTCAGTATGTAGAGTGATTCTTAACCAAGGTTTGTAAAAAGAAATAATTCATTTGGCTTAAAATGGGTAAGCAAGGGAAATAATTTCTAAATTTAAGAAAGGATAAAAAAAAATGAGGCCTATTTGTCATCTCAAGCACAACTACACGAGCTAAAAAGTCATTCTTTAAAAAACAATTTTTAGACAATCCTAGCCATCCTACTCATATGATGTTGCATTCAATTTTCATTTTTTTTTCATTTTTTTCATTTTTTGATTTTTCAATTTTTTCATGCCCTAAAATTCACACCTTAATTCTCCTTTTCTTTCTAGATTGATGGGCATATCCTTTTTTGGTAAGACACTAACGAGATATGGGATAACGAGATCAAAGTCTAACTAGGACATCCTATGTTCAACCGATAGGAAGTTTCTAACTTTGGTTAATTCAAAAAGAGCATAGCTCAAAAAGGTGAAACCTTAATGTTAAGCTATTGAAAGAAATAGGCTCAAAAGGTCTCCTAACAACCAAAAACTATGTTATTGACTTATTAGGCCCTATGATATAAACCAGTTTTCAAAAATGACCAAGGGGTTCATGCTTTAAAAGTTTAGAAAGAAGAGTAAATTTTAACACAATCTTAGCCAAAGTTACCATGGTTTTAGGACCTTTACTAGAATATTTGATCCACTCAATTTTTGAAATAATCCATGAATCTTAAAAATCTATTTTATCTCTCCTAACCTAGGTCGAGGCTTTTACCTTTGTCGGTTGTTTCAAAACAATCATAACTGATGAAATTCAAAATCAATTCTTTGAAGTTATGAGTCTTTTAGGCAATCATAATATTCGTGAAAAGGTCTAGAAAATCAATGATGGGTATAGGTTCATTCCTAATAGTAAACATCAATATTTTTAAGACTTTCTATTGTTATGCTTTCTTTAAAAAAATTCTCTTTTTCAGAAAACATTTTGTGATTTTCATTTAATTATCTAAAATATACCACCCAACTTATTTCTAGCAAACATTTCAAATAGATAAAGATGTTAATCTAGCGGCAGAGGTTTTCAACATGAAATAATTTAATAGTTAGATCCTCATGTTTTCCTCGATGCATAACCAGCTACTCATAACCCTTTAAGCATCCCTTTTGCACTATGGGATCCCAAATCAAGCCCTTTACCAATAACCATTTGTGGCACTACAACTGTGGGAATTACATACACCATATAAGTGAATTTGACAGAGGGTAAAGCCTTAGATACTTCACCTTAAGGCATCACATTATCTACCGATGTACCATTCATAGGCTCAACAAATTTTCCCTTAGGATAAGTATCTTTAGTTTGAATACTTGAGCCTTTCACTTGCTTTTTACCCTTAGTAACCACTATTGTTAACTCCATAATTTTGGTAAATTATAACGTAAGTTACTTTTGACCCCTCATCATTCTTTTGAGCTTCTTCCATCTTTTCTACCCTAATTGTAGAATAATTCTCCAAGTTTTTAACACAAGAATGAGTATTGTATTTCCCAAATCGGTATCTCACACTTTTGCCTATACTTGCAATTTTTTTCTCAGAGAATGGCACTAGATTTTAATATCTCCTATTATGATCTAATATGTTACGACATGAATGCAAATGCATACATATATATAAAAAATGTGTTAGTACACAAATGCAATGACATGAATAATATGCAAACATATGGAAGGCATTGGCTAAGGCAATAGCTCCAGTATAAAAACTGTGATCAAAGTTCGAGTAAACCATTGATTTTCAATATAGTCCTAGCTAATCTTTCCTAAGAAATTTGGTAATAAGTGAGAACAACTTGATATGCATCCAAATATCAACTTTTGCATTTTTTTTGAAGTGACTATGGATCCATATCTGTAACAATGATGCACATATGACAAATTTGTTCCTAGCTTTCCCTTGCATAAGTTTAGGGACTATATCATTTTAGCTAAAATCAACATAGCTGGGTTGATATTGTATCTTAATCGATTAAATAAATTGACATTACTACATTAATATCCCTAAAGTCATAGGGAATTGCACTAATTCATAGATGGCGAATGCAAAAACATCCCTTTTCTTTTTTGGGTCCAGTTAATCATCCATCAAATCTCATAATCTATGCCACAATATGCAATCACTCTAACCTTTTGAACTATGTATCCCCCAGTCCAAGCCTTAGATGCTCCATTGATGCTAGCCAACTGTCTCTTTAGTGTTGGTGGATTGGACTTCTTATATAAACTCGATCAAGAATGGTACATTTGATATGCAACAAGGTAGTGTACTCCTCAATTTTTAGGACTATATCCTTCCTATTAAAAGTAAAGCATCGATATCACTAATTCCAAAATTATCTCGCATCTCGAAGCAACCCCCTCATCTACCTTGACTTGGACTAATAGTGCTATGTCCTTATACTTTCAAGTGAATAGATCTTTCTCAATATTGTCCCCCTGATCCCAAATGGCTCGTAAATCTAACAAGTCATTTTGTCAAATCTTAACATGGACTTGGACTAAAATGGTAAGACATACCCGACTTTCAAAGCATCTTCGTGTTACTTTTAAATTTTTTTGACCAATCCTTCACTATAGAGTACTTATCCTCTACCGAAACCACATGTTCCCTTATATGGGATGACCTTTAGTATAAACACTATCGCTTTTATATTAATAGCCTTTGGATACACTAATGACAATGCTAAAATGCATGCAAAACAAACAAAGAAACAATGCAAATAAAATCTCAAATTAGTCATATAAAAAATAATTCATATACTCTAAATGATCCTGAAAATTTCATTCCCAGGCTTTGCAGCCTCTTGGAATCAAAAGGACACATTACTTTGGTATTAAGGTGCATACCCTACAATCAGACTTTGAAAGACTAGCCCCGTCGATACATGGTCCTAGCCTTGGATACACTAATGACAATGCTAAAATGGATGCAAAACAAATAAAGAAACAAGGCAAACAAAATCTCGAATTAGTCATATACAAAATAATTCATATATTCTAAATGCTCCTAAAAATTTTATTCCCAAGCTTTGCAACCTCTTGGAATCTAAAGGACACATTACTTTGGTTTTAAGGTTTGTAACCTATAATCAGACTCTAAAAGACTAGCCCTGTCGATACATGGTCCTAACTTAAGGCACTGATTCCCTTTAGAACACTTTTCTCAAAATCGAGCTATCATGATGTATGTAGCGTCACATTACCCATCAATCCGATAGCATAACGGTATGTTCAAAGGTTCTTACACTATAACATTCATGATGCAAAACTTCAAGTTGTTTGTTTATCTTAGCTCAGTTTTATTTTTTGAACATGTTTAGCCATAAACCCAACAACCAAACTCTGAGTTAGCTTAGTTTTATTTTTCAAACACGTTTAGCCATAAACCTAATAGCCAAATCGTGAGTTATAATCAATATAAATATAAACTCGTATCAATAGGATAATAAATATCCAAAGTGATGAAGTTTATTCAACACCACTCAAGACTCAAACTAAAAAAAATAAAGCGAGAAAAGGTTAGAAATGTTTCTTGCTTGTTCCTAAACTTCGAGTTCTTCTAGACTTATGGTATGACTAACTGAATTTGGCTCCTATGGCTCATTATATGCATGTTTAAGATGACCTTTAACGCACGCAATCCCTAAATTGTTTCCATTGCTCAATTCCAAGGCACCCCAATCCTAGGCCCATTGTAGCTTAATGGAATGGGTTCGATCAGAGTGAGGACATTACTCATGTTTATACAGATGAATCACAAAAACAAGTGCAATGCACCCTGAAGGCTTTGGCTGACCATACGTATTGTTAATCATATAATCGATTAATAACCTTTTATTTCCTAAAATAGGTTCTATATCTCCCTCCGCATGGTACTTCGGAGACTTTAATGCATATGCTATGCAGTGTGTGCTGAGAAAAACTCCAAACCTAGATCTCACTGAATCATTCGAGATATATATCAATCATTTTGCTTATTTTTATAAGCAAGTGCAGCATCTGATTTTTTTGTTCAAATGCTGTAACAAGGTTAGTGGACATATTAATATCATAATAATCAATCAATACCAATCAATTAATATAAATGAGGGGATTATAATTAAATATTGACTAAATATGAGAAAAATCAAAACTAAGATAGCGTGCGATTAGTCTGAGGTCTGACTCCCTAATATCCCTAGCAAAGCTGCCAAAAAGCTATCATAATATGTTGAGATACAAACTCACTATACTAGAGCAGACAACACTTGGAATAATTGTAGGGCCCTAATCAGTTAGAACAAATCGCTCGTCTGAAGCTCCCATACCAAAATAAAGAGTGACTAGTTAAAAAGTCATTATCGATCTATTTTGGTTAGGTGTGATCAGTCACCTATTAAAACCATTCACTAAAGAGTTATGAATTTTAAAGGAGTGATTTTATAGCTTGTGTGTACCAAAAATCTGTAAAGTTGGGCTTTGGAGTTGGTAAAACCAAAAGTAAGGATTCAATCCCTCTTGTCATTGGTACCAACTAATTACACATATCTGAATTTTTTTCACTATTTCAATCATATGTATTCAACCATAATACCTTTTTTATTTCATCAAAATCAAACAAATATCACAAACAAATGAATTTACAATTGATTCGGAGCAAAAGCCATCTATAAAGGAAAATTTTCACAAAAATACTTGACCTTAAAATTACTTACTTATTTACTCCATTTTTAGTATTTTTTTAATCAATTTTAACCCTATTTAAAAGAAATCATAAAAATAGCATAGTTAGACTAAATTGAAGAAATCACAATTTTGGAAACAATGTTACAAATCAACTTCATTCAATTTAACTTGAAAGATTTAATGTGAGACTACAGGGACCTTTTATAGGGCATACTTAGGCCTATTAATGCACCAATCATGACTTTAGGAATCAATTCCAAGGCATCCACATGCCTCAGAATAATAGACAACAAACACAGAGAAAATTGAAACAAGGACATACTGGACATTTCAAGCTTTCTGAATTTATTCTTATTAGATAAAATCACCAAACTATATTCTATAACAGTTGACTCACAATAATTCAAAGTAAAAATATTCAATAAAATGCTAGAAAATCATTTTTGTTATCACATAAATATTTTAATTGGACACTACTGTATCTTACAGCATGTCCAAACAGCCTGTATTCCAAATTTTCTTCCTCTTTGGTCCAGAATACCCATCGAATGAGCCATACATGCTTGAAAAGCTTATTCATTCTATTTATATCTAAAAGTATGAGAAAATACACAAAAATGATTATCCTCATCAAAAATAGTTTGTAATACTAACCAGGCACTGAAATAGAGCCATGTGAATAGCTTAGGTTCTAGGATTTTTCCGTATTCATTCGATCATGAAATTAAATGTTTGAAAAGCCTATTATGTAGCCAAATCAATGAGGATTACAAGAAAAATACAAACAAAAATTCTTAACATCTATAACCTAATCAAAATATATCCTTTTTTTTTAGACCACCATACTAGATTGCAATAGTAGCTCAACGCAACTCATGATCATGAAGCCTTTTGTCAAATTTTTAAAACACGTTCTAGACATTCTATTGTCCAGCAACAAGACCAAATAGACTCTATAAATATTATATATGAGGAATCACAAAGACTTCTTAGTGCCATAACCTAGCACTATGTTCTTCAAAATTGGCGATATGCTTCAAAGTTGTGTGAATGTCTCCATTTTTATCGCTTTTGTTCATTATTATTTATTCTTAGCAAGTGAATGGCACACCAATGCCACTCACTTGTGTTCTGAAACCAGCAACCAAAGTGACACCAAACAACACATTTTGACCTACCTAAACATCACCTAATAACTTACATTAAAGCTCACCAAATTTAGACCTAACAATACATGTTTGAACACTTAGAAATATTTTTTATTTGCTCTAAATCAGCTTTAATTGAAACTTTTTTATTTAATTCAAACTGAGAGTGAATGTGATAATCAAAGGAAAAGGTTATTGGATCAAAAAAAGCATTACAGAAGTCCAACCACCCATAAGCAAGGTCTAGCAAGCTTTCATGAAGGCCGAAATAGTCTTAGACAATAAAAATCAAAGCACGAAAATCATTGGGCCATCTGCTACCATTGTGGTCAAGGGCATAATTTGCAACATTACCCATTGTTTTAGAAATGGTCTAAGGAATGATAAACCAGTCTGAGATTGAGTTCTATGAAGAGTGGGACGAACGCATCGGTCTATCTATTAATGCCATAGATGAGGAAAAGCTTATTGATGACTGTCTCTCAAGTTATCTGTCTCTCATGAGCATGGAAAAGAAAGTTGATGGAAGAATTAGGCAGTATGCTTTGAGATGGATGGAAGAAGCTTCCCAGATTCATCCCTTGTTGATAAAAAAAGAGATGATTGTTAGATTCATCGGCCCATTACAAGCCTCTTATTATGAAAAGCTAGCAAAAAGCTTTCCAAAGAGCTTCACGGACGTAGTCGCATTGTGCAGAATGATCGATGAGACCATTAAAAGTGAATCAAGCAAAGGATATATCTGCAAAGGCAAATGGACAATGAAAAATGAAGATTAGTCAATAATTGAAATCTAACACTAAAGCTAGTTCATCTCGAACTTTTATGGGTGCTACCTCGTTCTCCTTAGTCTGCAGCATGGAGGTTGTCCTACCTATTAAGGTTGAAAACCTTTCACTCAGAGTCTTGATGGAATCATAACTTGAAGAGGCTAAATAGGTTAGGAACCAATATGAGCCACTCAATCTTATAGAAGAGAAAAGAATAAAAGCTAACTATCATAGGCAGATGTATCAAAAGCACATGATGAGAGCCCACAACAGAAAGGTCCATCCTCATCAGTTCCAAGAAGGTTAGTTAGTACTCAAACAAATTCTCCTAATCCATAAAGATGCTTTAGGAAAATGGATCCCAAATTGGAAAAGGCCATAAGTGGTGAAATGTGTATGTTTTAAAGGAACTCTAGTCTTAATCGAGATGAATGATAGCGATTTACCCAACCTTGTGAACTCTGATTCTGTCAAGAAATACTACGCTTGAAAGGATTTTAGGATAAAACCCAAAAGGGCATCTTATTTCTCTTTCTCCTTCCAACTTTAAAATAATAAAAAAAAGTTAGCTTAGGTTAAAAACCCAAAATAGCAGCTTTAGTGACCAGCGTCCCTTACTTGAACCAAGTCAAGAACCAATTTACCCTAAACTCGTGACCCTGATCAGGACACCAAATCATAATGTAATTCACCTATTTTATGCCAACCTACCCCACCAAATCTCATCCTTACTTGCACTAAAAAAATGAAAACAACCTAACCTTAAAACATCTATCCCACCATGGGGCAATCTGAAGAATCTTCTTATGAGTCAACCAATAATAATAGGATTAATTGCTTGAGAAAGGTTTTCAAAGCCACCCAATAGAAGACTTATGTCATCAGCATTAGCGGCTAAGTGACTAGAAAAATCCCTCTAAATTCTTTTGTATCTTAAAAACTTTTGTGATCCCATAATTTGTTACAATTTGTACTTTCTTTCTTTTAAATGAAATACAATCACTTAATTTCTAACAAAGTCTTTTTGTAACTCTTACATCCCATGTTGCATCATGTTTATCATTTAACTGATAATGCTTGATAAATGAATGGAACTAATAACAGGATTTCCTAGCATTACATGGAAAGATGAAACTTTGGAAGAATTTTGTTCCATGCCTAAAGACCAAGAATGAACTCTTAGGGCCATAGTCGGTTTTGCCCTTAGACCCCACATCCTGAAAACGTGCTCAAAACCACTTCTCAATAAACCATAGCCTTAAGATAAAGAGCCAAAGTTTTTTTTTCAAACAATCATCCTCAACTGACATTTAGAGCAGTCCATTCAGACCACCAAAAACACCCTTTGAATCATAAATGACCAAAGAAACCCCTGATACTTGTCAGTAAACCTAATGTAGCAAAAGCCTTTAATCGTAAGCCATCTTAAACTCAGGATCACCTTCATAATCATGAGCCATTTGCACTTTCAATAGACAACCTTTGCATTCAAAATCTCTGAAATCTAGAACAAGGTTGATCAATCCCAGGGTAAGAGATCACCTTATCAAACCTATTAAAAAGCAAGCAATTAGAGAAGGCTAAAATCCATCATCAGATTATATTTTAAAATCATCACTCTTACATCATCTTAAGCATGCATTTACATCCTCATACATACATATCTTATAACATCCTTTAGGTACCAACTCCTGTATATAGAAATCAAATTAGTGGAGAACTTGAGGTATAATTCGTTAGTTTTGAAAAACCTCGAAGGCTCTAAGTAAGTATCTTTGACCTTATGAGCTTATTAAAAATCATCCAATAGAGATAACTAAACTTACATTCTTTTAGTCCTTAAAGAGTAGGATGCTTACCTATCTTAGTCCTCAAAGAGCAAGATAATTTTCTTTTCCTACCTCAGTCCATAAAGAGTTGGATGCCTATCAAGTTAAAGCCTACATAAGCTAGTGGCATTTATCCGAGAGGTCAAACCTAAGAAACAACCTACCTTAGTCCATAAAAAGTTGGATGCTTATCGAATAAAAGCCCACACAAGCTATTGGTGCCTATTTGTGGGGTCAAACCCAAGAAATAACCTACCTCAATTTACAAAGAGATGGATGCCTATCGAATCAAAGCCTACACAAGCTAGTAGCATTTATTTGGGGCATTAAACCCAGGATACAACCTACCTCACTCCATAAAGAGTTGGACGCCTATCATGTCAAAGCCCATACAAACTGGTGGCACCTATCTAGAAGATCAAACCTAAGAAACAACCTAGCAAAGAAGTCAAACCTTATAAAACTGATTAAAATTTTCCTTTTTGTTAGAATCATTATAGATATACTTGGCCTGTCTCAACATAACACTAACTAAATCTTTATTTTTCTGCAAGCACATGAAACCATTATCCTACCCAAATAAAATGGTATCTATTTGTCTTTACCCTATTCCTAGTACTCAGCAAACAGCCAAAAAAGGATAGTTGTAGGTAGCTCATTTAATCCGAGGTAACTTTTAGCATCCTAAGACTTAATTAAAAGATAATAGAATCAAAAAATAAAAAAAATAAATTAGGGGCAATTATTAGGTTCTATGCCAGGCACTATTAGGTGACACAACGCTAGCCAAAAAAGTTTTGAAGAAAGTCAGAAATGCCTATAGGTTGTATTAAAGAAAATATAAAAATGAAGCATCAAAGGTCACTATTTGAGGTGTCACCAGAGTCATTCAGATGAGTACACAAGTCGATTTCCCACTATCTATGACCAATGAGAGGTATTCAAAGAGCCTAAGGTACACATAAGTTATATTGGTGCATAAGTATTGATATAAGGCCTTTATATCACCAAAAATTTGAATTTTCACAGGGAGCATTGATACAGACCCCTAAGTTTCAAGACTAGAAACAATGTTTTGCTCTTAGTATCGATACACACATCATTGTATCGATACTCATGCATAAAGGTTACCTTCTACATCGACATAGAATGTTTTATATCGATACAATAAAGCATTTTTCCAGTTTGAGCCACTTTCAGCCTTTGAAGATCTGATTCAAACATGATTCTTGCATATAAAATCATCATAATTCATAAAAGGCCTTAGTTATGGCTCGTGATTGGATTTAAACAAATTTTTAAAGTCCAAATAGCTAATGACAGGGTCATTTTCATTAAATATATGGTTATAGGAAGGCATGCAAGGCATATCTCTTTTTATGAGCAGTTGTAACCTCTCTACCTTATTACTCTACATGGCAAAACCAAATGAGAAGAAGGCCAACTAAGCACCCAAAAGCATTAGTTGATGATTGGATTTAAGAAAAAAATGTTAGCTCAGCACAAGAGACACATAGACTCTTCTAGCCATCTCTAAAAAAAATCCTCCAATAATCTTCAACCTTAAAAAAAACTCTCTTAAAACAATGTTCCATTGACTTCCATACTTCATTCTCCTAGTTCCCCCAAGCTACAACTAGAAAACCTCTAAAGAATTGACCTTTTACATACTTTCATCCTTAAAACACCTCACCATCAACAATATTACCAAAAAGCTTTTTGTTTTCGTCTTTTTCTTGCTAAATAATAGTAAAGAGAGAAAATAAACTAAGCTTAAAGTCACTGCTTCAAGTAGAGAGGAAAGTTTAAGGTTTTTTGGTATAATTTCTCTACCTTGTTCCATATTTTTTTGTTTTTATCATCAACATCATTTTACTGAATTATTTATGCTGCCATGACCATCTTGGGACTCTCATGCATTATTGTTGAGTTAGTTGTGGTAGCCTTAGGATCTTGATTTTTTTTGATACCTTGATGTTGCTTGGTAGGCTAAACTTTTACTTTTTCATTCTGTCATCAAAAAAATCCTTTATTCATGCATTTTCTTTCATATTTCATCTATTTTCACTTGCCTAACACATGCTTGAATGTTCTTTCTAACAAGCATTGAGTATGTTCAAGCATTTTTTGGTATTTTAAGAACTCTCATGCTATTAAAATGCTATCTTGAAAATTTCAGCATGTTTTTATTCATTTAAATATGTTCATGCCATTTCCATGCATCTTATTTATCATCTTCTTGCATTTTTGTTATCTTTTTCATGTCAAAATGTCATCTTTATGTGTTTGCATATGTAATACTTATTTATTTTTGTGCATGTTGTATTTTATTCATGATTTGTTTGTCAAAATGCATTATTGTTTATTATAAAAAGTCTAATTTTCCAAAAAACCCTAATTAAGTCTATACTACCTTCAAATAATGGGGACTAGCATAGATGTAATATTTTGATTAAATTGCTCCTCCAATCTTGGGGACCAACTAAACTTCTAGGTCTAGATTCATGGAAAAATGTTGTTTTCTTTTGTTAAAGTATTAAGCCTTAATCTTGAGTCCAATACCCTCTTTAGTGACATGGCCAATGGGTTGTTTCATCATCCCAAATAACTTCAGGATTGTGGAATAAACTCATGATGCCCATGTTACTTATTTCTTTCTGTCACGGATGTTTAGATGTCTAGATTCGAGTCTATCCTTGGAAAAAAAACTCAAAAATACTAAATTACTCCCTTATTTTACTTTGGCAGCACCATAATCCAAGTTTGAAAATTTATTTTCATGTCATAAATTATTTTTCTAGAATTTTTTGATATTTTCCCTTAAAGGGCGTCAACTACCTTCCCAACAGTGTCTTGTTTACCCTTAGATCATTTTAGATGTGCGAGTCTTGTTCTTTCGAACCTTTGATGTCCAAGACCCTTAGAACCAATGTGTTTTGTTATGTTTGGGCTATTGTGGCCTATTAAATGATTTCTATAAAACTTTTAAATATTTCCCCTAAAAAGTTTGCAAAATTCCCTTTCTAAGAAGTTATTGTTTATGATTTAACTATCATGGATGAGCCCAAAATAATTCTTCAAATTCCATCAGACCTTTTCCCTTGTACATGCTACTAGTTTTGAAACAGACCTAACTCTAAAAATTAATTTTGCCTAGAAAATGATTTTCTAAGATTTTTAAAATATTTTTATATTAGTCTTCACTAAGTTACCTTTCCAACAATACCTCATTTACCCTTTAAAGCCTTCGAATGAACCCCAAAAAAATTCAGGAAGGGAGATGGCACGATGTTGTCCCCTATTTTTAGCCTAAACACTAGAACACAATTATAGAGATGTTCCAATGTCCTAAAATGCATCCGATTGGTTCCTCCACTATGCAAACCCTTTAGGCTAGGATCAAGGCTTAAAACAAAACATATTTTATTCAAATCTTTGATTTTTTATTTTCAAAATACCTCCTTTTTAAGCTAATTATTTTATAGAATCATAAAAAATTTCATCTTTAGGGATACTCCAACCTACCACTCTAAGAGGATACTCTAACCCTATTTTTCCACTTAAAACTCAAATTTTCTCTCTCAGATTTATTCAAATTCCTAATTATTTCCTCAAATCATCAAAGATTTCTATTCTTAAGTACACTCAAACCTTGCCACTCCAAGGGATACTCTAACCCATTCTTCACTAAAAAAAACTTGGATTTTCTCTCTTGGACTTATTCAAGATTCCTAATTATTTTTTTAAATCATTAAAATTTTCATTCTTGGGGATACTCCAACCCCACCATTTCGAGGGGATACTTCAACCCCATTTTCCATTGAAAACTTGATTTTTCTCTCTCAAATATATTCAAGGTCCTAGTTATTTTCTTAAATTTGTCTTTGGGGATACTCCAACCATACTTCTCTGAGGGGATACTTCAACCCCACTTTTACCTCAAAAATCTAAAATTTTTTCTCCTTCGAATACCCCAGATTATTTTGATTAAAATTTTTTTTCCATCTTTTAAAAACCATAGAATCTAAACACATCTCCAAATTATTATCTCGGTTATTCTTCAATAATCAAAGATAATTACAAGATACATCTTGATCGTCCCTTCTTTTCATGATTCTCCTATTTATGGTTGTTTATTTGTGATGCTATTATATTCCTTTCATCTTACTAACACATTTTCTTTTTGTAATGACTAATGTGCATTCAAATTTAAAATTCATTTAAAAAAATTACAAGGCAACATTTCGTATTGGTATCTCTCTAGTGTTTAATATGAAATATCCAAATTTTTAACATTTAATCCAAAAATTATTTTCATAAAAATCCCTCTGCTCCTTATACTTCTTCAGTGCACAGGTGATATCAAATTATCTTTCAAAACCTGGATTTACATTTTTCATAAAAGTTCAACCATTAAAGGGGATTATATCTAAATAATGATTGAACGAAACCAATTAAGCTAAAGCTGAAATAAGACATAGTTAGTGAATACTGATTTTGGGCGTCATAGGGGTGATAATCATTCCCTATGCTTAACCAACTCCCAAACCCAACCAATAATTCTCTAGACCTTGTAGACCCTGAAATCAATGCCTTGAGTTTCGTAACTAGGGATGTTATTTTCAATAGGCATCCAATCATAGCTAACCTAAAATGATCGTGGCGAACTCAATTTTATAGTTACTTCACGGTAACTTTCCAAGACTAGTTGGATGAGCGATATGTCTGACAGTCTCTCCCCCTTCACATAATCATGCCTAACCTACAACCCGACCAAGGGATAACTCAAAGGCTCAACCAAACCACCATATATATTTAGTTGTGCACACCTACTTCGGATCATCCAAAGAAAAAAGCAAAAAAAAGGGCATATGGCGATAATTACCATTCAAAACGAATATAAGTTTTTCAAGCAAAGAGGAAACCCTAGTAATCATGAAGAAAGATAAATGAGCATAAACAAAATATAAGAAATAAAAAAAAAGGGACTATAATTAAATAGAAATTAAAAATTAGAGAAACTAAGAATCAGATAAGATATGGCAAGCTATAGGCTAGACTCTTTAAAGAAAGTCCCAATGGAGTTACCAAGCTGCCAACTGTGAGCCCACCATGGACTTGCCTACCAATCACTCAGTATAGCCGTGCATGACTTAAAAAAATGCCTTTGGGATATCCCTTAATTGGGATTTAAATTAGGCATAGTAAGATGGAAGTAGGGAAAGACCATTAGACAAATCGCTTATCCAACTAGTCTTGGATGGCCACTACGAAGTGGCCAAAGACTTGGAGTCGCCATATATCATTTTAGGCTAGGCATGACCAGATACTTATTAAAACTGGTAATTTCGAGTTATGAAATTCAAATATTGATTTTATGATCTGCTCATACTAGAGTTCATTTTAAAAGGGTTTAAGAGTCAGTTACATGCCGGGAAGGATTAGCACCTATACAATGCCATAAATCAACACCTATTGGCCACATAATATCTCGATTTTGATTTTTTCAGTTTTGTTACATCACTATTTGAGCATAATCCTCTTTAGAATGTATGAATTTTGAAAATAATAATAAATCTAATTTTTTCAAAAAAAGGTTTGTACTGTTACATACCCCAAAAGAATGGTGATACATAAAGTTTTAAAAAAATATTTTGAGACTTGGTTTGAAAAGGATGTTCCTATCGAGTAATGGAAGGATGCTGATATGAAACATTGTCTTGGATTTTATGAGATTTGATTTTAAAGCATAGATTCAAAATTATCATTAGGAAAGAAACATGTTAGTAAGATATAAAGGAGTATAATAAATGAGAATAAAAAACACAAAAAATAAAAAAAATTAGGGACTATTAGGATGTATCTTGTAATTGACTTCAGTTATTGAAGAATAACCAAGATGACAATTTAGAGATACATTTAGACTCAAAGGTTGTTAGAGGTGAGGAAAAAGTTTTTGATAAAAAAGTTTGGGGAAGTTCGGGACAAAGAAACTAGGATTTTTAAAGTTTGAAAAGTTGGGTTGGAGTGTCCCCTCAAAAAATAGGGTTAGAGCATCCTTGAATGAAAATTTTGATAATTTTTGGAAAAAATGAAATATTTTAGGGGAAAACATGGCTTTTAAATTAAAATCGATAATTGAAGTAAAATGACTAAATTAATTTTTGGGCATTAATCTGAGCCTAGTGAAACCCGTGTTGTTACACATGACACCATGGAGAATTAATTGATTTGTTTCAAGGCATGAAAATGCCTAAAAATGGTGGTTTAAGAAAATTAATTCATTTTTCTTAAGTTCAAAAATAGAGGACAACATTGCACTATCCACCTTTCTAAATTTATTTTGCGCTCACATAAAGGTTTTGGGAGTAAACAAGATACAGTTGGAAAGGGAACTAGATAAGGATTAATATAAAAATATTCTAAAAATCTTAGAAAATCATGTGCTACAAGGAATTAATTTTTGAAATTAGGTTTGATTCAACACTATTAGCATGTGTGAGGAAGAGATGCAACAAACTTTGAAAAATCAAGTCAAAATTATTTGGAATTATTAAATCACAAAAAATACCTTCACAAAAAGAAATTTTGTGAAATTTTCAAGAAAAATACTTAACAAATCCAATAAAATTATCTGATGTGTCAAAATGGGCCAAAAAGAATACAAATTCCTAATTCTAGGGGTTTCAAATAGCAAAGGTTTAAAAAATCATAACTCTCTCATCCAAGTACGTCCAGGAGTAAAAAAGATACTGTTGGAAAGTTAATTCAATGCCTTTTAAGAAAAAAAATCAAGAAATCCAAGAAAAATCATTTGGATTTCAAAAACAATTTTTTAAATTAAGGCTCAATGCTACCAGCACTTAAAAAAGGGTTTCTTGGGTTTAAGGCTTTCATGTCACGTGCCAAGGCATTGGACATACAAATTTTCAAAATTGGGGTCTATGATAGTGGAATCACGCATCAATCCAAATCTCCAGAGAGTTGGGCAATTGGACGACTCGTTACCTATGCCATTTAGTCACAACTTGAGGATTAAAGTAAGGCATTAACTCAAACAAGTTGTAAAACTGAGAAACATTTTTCAAGGCTGAAAACAAAATTTATTTTGCCTCATTAGATCATGAATCCATAGGTAAAAGCTTGATTTATCCTAAAGATTGAAGGATCAAAAATATTAAATCCATACTAGTCTTCATTGATTGAAGGTAGCATGGACTTAATTTAAAGAGTTTTTAAAAATAGTTTTTTCGTAAGAAATCATAGAGGCATTTTAAAAAATGTATAATGAACTAAACAAAGTAGAAGTATCAACATAGATGAGCATTCAAAATAGCATAACTCATATTTAATCAATCAAAGCATGCTGAAAATGCATTGGTATGCTCAAAATATGCTACGATAGGTTAAACATGGAAAAATAAGAGAAATGTGACAAAATGCAAGAACAGAGGATGTTTTGATGTCAAAATTAAATATGACATTTTTGGTCATCTCAGCATCATAAAAGCATCAAGGAGATCACCAAAGTCCTAAAACTACCACAACCAAGGCCACAATAATGCATGAGAGTCCTAACAAGGACATGGTAACATGGATGGCTCACTAAATGATGGAAATGATGAAAAATAGAAAATGAAATAGAGAAAGGATGGAAAATACACTAAAAAGCCTTATTTCTTAGCCTTGCTTTTGAGCAGAAAACAACTCTAACTTGAGCTCACTTTCTTCCTTCTATTTGCTATTTATTACCAAGAAAGGAATGAAAAGAAAGAGCTTTTTGGTTATAGTATCAATGGAAGAGGGATTAAAGGATAGAAATGAAAAAATGAGAGGTTTTAGAAGGGTTTTGGAAGGGTGAAGGCAAAGCTACAGGAATAGAGCATTTTGCTATGAAAAAATGTTTTTTGAAGGCTGAGATAAAATGTATTATGTGTCTTTTAGGCTAAGTATGAAAATCACATCATATAGAATTTCATTTCAGCCATAAAAAATAACCTAGTAAAGGGTATTGGGGGCATTTATCATGTACCATTTGATGAGTCATGGTACAAGAGGTTAGCTTACAACATTTGATTAATTAATCTTAATTCAGACAAACAAAGAAAACCATGCATGAGCTAATCAAATCAGTAATCTCACATTTGCCCTTCAGTAAATTAGATTTTAACGTGAAATGTCTTCTTGCCACCTTTAATGGACCTCTCTAAAGTGCGCCAATGCAATACTGAAGGCCCAAAATAAATTCCATATGATATGGAAGGGCTATATCTGATATTGGATGACTTTTGGTGCCAAAATTGTGGCCGAATTTGAGTTTTAATATGATGAAACAAGGAGTAAAAAATGTCTTGAACTAGGCTACTGCAGTGTGTATCAATATAATGTTTATATCAACACATCTAGGCAAAAAACCTAGAATATATCGATACAAAGAATCTTGTATTGATGCTTGGGTACAACATAAGCTTGTACCATTGCAATTGGCTCATGTATTGATACATTGACTTATGTATCGATACATTGCCCTTCTGTATTGAAACAAATAGTGGAATTTTTAAATTTTGATGATGTGGCAGTCTTGTATCAATACATGCATGCAAAAATGTGGATTTTTCATACCTTTGAATCTTCAAACACCTTACCCCAACCAGAATAATGAAGAATTGATCCGTGCTTCTCTGAATGACTCTAATGGTGACTCGAACAATGACTTTCAATGCCTTGGATATTGGCCTAAATAAAACAAGGTGTTTAACATCCTGATGTTACAAGCCAAAGCTTCCGGTCGATCATCCTTTTCCAAAGTTGTTAGAAATAATTTTAGCTCTAATAATTTCCAAAGAAAACTAGTTGCTACAAGTTAGTTCCATGCGAAGGTAATTTGCCCATTTTGGGATAAAATGGGTCATTCAGCAAAAACTTGCTTCAATATCAAGCCAAACAACCTTCTATTCAACCCTTAGCACATCATGCTTCCATAACTCAACCAAATTCATCATGGCTTATTGATTTTCATGCTTCTCACCATGTCACATCTAATTTGCTAGATCCAAGCCTTAGCGCTACCTATAGAGGACCTGATGAGCTCTTCATTGGTGATGGCATACCTATTACACGCTGGTTCTACCTCTATTTCTTTTATTTCAACTTCATTTTCCTTAAATAATGTTTTATGTGTCCCTAAAGCTCATAAAAGTTTAATCTCAATTTCTAACTTCTGTAACACTAATTCTTTCTCTGTTGAATTTTTTTCCATCCTATTTTCTAGCAAAGAATTTTTTCCACGGGGAAGCCACTTGCTCATGGCCGGAATAAAGATGGAGTTTATGAATTCTAAGCATCTAAACTACTTGTCAAAACTCAAAATCTTACTTTTGTAGGCATCAAAAACAATTCCAATAAATGGCATCAGAGGCTTGGCTATCCTTCCACTCAAACCTTGCAATTGTTAATTAAAAGGTTTTCCTTACCTTGTAGCTTGTGCAATTCTTGTTGCTATAATAAAAGACACAAGCTTCCTTCCTTATGCTTCCTCTTTTATTGTTAGTAATAGGCCTTTAAAAATTTTATTCACTAATATTTGGGGAATTGCTCGAGTTTCCTCTATCAATAGTTTTAGATATTATGTGTCTTTTGTTGACCATTTTACCAAATGCATTTGGTTATTTCTTTTAAAGAATAAATACTTATCTTTATGTTGTCTTTCCTAAATTTTAAAAAATGGTTGAAACTTATTTTGTCACTTTTATTGCTTATATTTATTCTGATTATGGTAGAAAATCGTATTTCAGCTCATTGGGCATTCAAGTCCTTCAAACTCCTCTATACACACCTAAACATGAAAGGCAAGGCTGAAAGAAGGCATAAAAGTATAGTAAAGACTAGTCTAACCTTGTTTCACCAAGCCTTTGTGCCTTTTAAATAATGGTCATATGCTTTTTCTACTACAGTTTATCTTTTAAATCGAGTCCCATCTTCTATGTTAGCTAATAATACTGCTTATGAGTTTCTGTTTCAGCAACAACCTAATTATCATAAGTTAAAAGTGTTTGGTTGCCTATATTATCCATGGTTAAAGCCTATGCTAAACATAAACCTGGTACAAAATCTCAACCTTGTGTTTTCATTGGATATTAAAAAAATCAAAGTGCATATTTTTGTTTAGACATTGTCACTAATAAAATTTTCACTTCAAGATAGTTTTATTTAATGAGATACAATTTGCTTTCAGTACCTTGTTATCTAAAGTAAACACTCCTAGAAAACCGCCAATTGATTTAGCAGCAGTTATTGTTGTGCCTATTTATTTACCTTCATCACCTTCAGTCCCAACAATTACTGCATCTTTTTCATTTCAGTCTATGAGTCAACAAGTGGCAACCTCGTGTGGCAGACCTCTTTCATTAAATCAGGTATGTTCTTTTCAAAGACAAAATTCTGTTCAATCCTTAAATATTTTATCCCCTAAACCTATTCTTCAATGAACTCATCCCATGGTAGCTAATCCTCAAAATAATATCTTTAAACTCAAAACAATTACATCTTGCTACCAAACATCCCTTGCCCCTTTCTATTGAACCCTTTTGTGCTACTCATGCTTTAAAAGACTCTAAATGGAAAAAGGCAATGCTTGCCGAGCTTCAGGCTTTGTATCAAAATGGCACTTAGGAACTTGTTTCTATACCTAATAATAGAACTGTGGTGGGATGCAAATAGGTGTTTAGGATTAAAAGGAATCCATATGCCTCAATCTCAAGATATAAAGCTAGACTTGTTGCAAAGGATTTTAAGCAAAGACGAGGACTAGACTATAATGAAACATTTACTCCAATTGTAAAACCTATCACTATTAGACTTCTATTATGCTGGGCAATCTCTAACAACAGGTCTCTTCATCAACTTGATGCAAACAATGCTTTCCTCTAGGGACATCTCACTGAAGAGGACTACATAAAACAACCTCTATTGTTTGTAGACAAATCTAAACCAAATTATGTTTTTAAATTAAAAAAAGCTATTTATGGATTAAAGCAAGCACCAAGGGCTTGGTATCATGCACTTACGTCCTTTTTTTTTACTTATGGCTTTCACAACTCCATTGTCGATACCTCATTATTTTGGTTTCATTAAGATGATATTACCACCTATGTTCTTGTTTATGGGGATGATCTAATTTTAACAGGCAGCAATCTTTCATTCATATCCAATGTTGTTCATGATTTATTTGTCAAGTTTTTTATTAAAGATTTGCGAGCACCTAACTACTTTTTAGGTGTAGAAGTTATCCCACGTTCAAAGGGTCTCTTCTTGTCTCAACACAAGTATATCAACGACATTCTTCAGAAGACAAATATGACTGATGCCAAAGAATCCAATACACCACTCTCTACCTCAGTATTTCTCAAACTTCACGATGCCTCTGCAACTGTTTATGCAAAAGAATTTAGAAAAAAAAAAAAAACAATTGGTGCTCTACAATATGTCTTTAACAAGACTTTGCCATTAAACTTTCTCGGTTTATGCCTAAGCCCACTCAATAACATCATACATCCCTTAAACGAGTTCTTTGATATCTAAAATTATTTATTAGCAAAGCATCACAACCTACACTCACAGTTTTCTTGGATTCAAATTGGGTAGGCAATCTCAATGACAAGACTTCAACTTCAGCATATATTGTTTATCTTGCTAATACACCAATTTCTCAGAGTACAAAAAAGTAGAAAATAGTAGCTTGATCGTCAACTAATGTTGAGTATTGAGCTATTGCAAGAGGAGTTTCTGAAGTTACATGGATATAATCCTTATTAACTGAATTGCAGCTTAAACCACAGCCTATTCTAGTTGTTTATTATGATAATCTCAATGCCACATATACTCGTGCAAATCCAATTTTTCATACGAGGATGAAACACCTAGCACTTGATTATTTCTTTGTTCGAGAAAAAGTTAAACAAGGCCAGCTTCAAGTCAAACATGTTCCCAGTTTGCAATAACTAGTAGATGCTCTAAATAAACCCTTGCCTTCGTTCAAGATTTCATCATTTACTATCCAAGATTGGTATCACCAATAGTTCCACCATCTTGCGGGGGCATATTAGAGATAAAATCAAATTTGATGATCAAGTTTTATACAAGATAGGAGATCAAAGTCTAGAAGTTATCATTTGACAATATTACCTTTGAATTTAAGATAATTTGTGTATTTTCAATTGTAATTATCTGTACTGTAACTATCTCTATAATTTCTCTTTACTTAGTAGCTTATCTGATTATGAAACACTTGGACTATAAACAGGTTCATTATCTAAGTGCAAATCATGCCTTCCTTCTCAAATCTTCTATCTTGTTATTTTAATCTTATTAGTTTTCCCTTAAATTTTGTTGGATGAGATTGATGCATTTATCATGGGAAGACTGCCTAATTTAGCATCTATTATCTGCACCTTAGAGAATCAGTCTTCTCTTCTTTTATTATTATTATTATTATTATTATTATTAAATTTTAACCTAGAGCTTCATTGTACGCCTTATAGGAACTCCATGGACAGTCCACTAATTAATGATGCAGATACTTTATGGCTATCTCTAAAGATATCTAACATGGAATCACATGGGTGGACGTCGGGAGATCTGGCATTTACCTTGATTGGAAAAGGAAACTCCGTATAGCTCTTGGTTCAGCTAAAGGATAAGACTAGCTCGCCTACATTAGCTTGTGTCATCCACTAACATTTTGTTGGATGAAAATTCGACAGCAAAGGTTGCTGGACTTTTGGCTTGTCGAAGCTGCTGTCAGACAGTTCAAACTTCAAAGGGCCATATTTCAACCCGAGTTAAAAGGCACATTAGCGACTACCTCTAAATAACATCGATTATATCCATATCAAGAGAAGGAGAGGTGAACAATAAGGAAGTAAATGGAAACTACAAAAAAAATAAAAGGATCTATTGGAATCTTAATTAGTGTGACATATTGGTGCAAATTTATATATTTGCTCCATTCTAGCAAATGTGACGTGATAATCAAACAGGTTCGATTAATACTTTCAAAGTTACCATGTCATCTCTTTTGTTGATTCCCATTTAATTGATCATAATTTGTTGTTGGCAGGTTGTTCAAGAAATGGTGCATCAGATTTGTTATGAACTTGTCTATTAAGAAATCAATAATATTATTATTCCACAGGCAAACGAAGCAGATCCTGAATATTACATGAGCGACACAGCAGCTAGCTGAGAAGAGTGATGTCTACAGTTTTATCGGTGTGGTAATGCTTGAATGTATAACTGCTAGCTATGCAATCTAAGGATAAGCTGCATGCGAATGATGATGGAATAGGAAGGACGAAGACCAGTATACTATATACGGGTTAAGGGAGCTAATAAATCCAACCCAAGCATCAGAATTAGCCCAGAAATTTATCTACCTGCTAGGTTAAGGGAGTTTGGCAACGCATACGTGCAATGTGTTGAATGATTCAGCTACAACAAGTGAGGTAGGTGGTAAGGTCATTGAAATTTGAAACCATTTTGCAAAATGATGATGAGATGAATTAATTAATACAAATTCAACTGCTTGTGCTTCAGATCATTTTGCACGGGACTGATTTTGGGGATGCAATGCAAAAGCTTCTCTTCTTAAGACATCATTTAATTATGGCGATCGACTTGTGTGTCAATGTGTGTGTACATATATATATATATATATATAATGGTACCATTTTTTTCTTATATAATATATATATTGTCAACAAAACGACATGAGAATAGAAAGCATTGGGCAAAAGCAAAATAATGTAAGTATTATTTTCTAGCTTGGCTTTAATTGGCAAGTTTCTTCAAATAATTTTAATACATAATATTTATATATATAATTAATAATAATATGGAAAGTGGAAAAGCAAAGCAAAGCAAGCAAAGGCAAATTAAAGCAGCTTAGACAGTCAGATATCAGCTTTCCAAATTGCAGTATCTCCTTCTCCACAGGAGTCATGCACATATTTCATCCTCTCCACCGACTTGCACACTCCACTGCATGACCAATCAAATGATGCCACGCATATATTCCCTGCTTGTGCCTTCCATTTACAATCTGACAGCATCAATTCCGCATATCATTCTTTCATATTATTTATAATGATAGTACCCAGGTTCAATTAGTTAATTAAAAAATTAAAAAGAACAAAGAATTTAAATTAGTTGAGGGAGATTGATCAAATTAAGGACAGACCCGGAGGGGTACCACAGCACATGGAACGGTCGTCCACGTGTTCAACTTCTAAGCCAATCAACCATGATCCCAAAGACACATCCTCATTGGCGTATCTATGCAAAATGGGGCTGAACAATTGAAGCAAAGCAGAATCATGTTAATTTCATCTCAACTCTGATCTGAATTACCAAAATTAATTACAATATATAATATGAGATCAAACACTCACGAGTTGATGGAAATATAGGCAGCCAGATCCTTGGAAATGCCATATATTTGTCCAGTGGCATGCCTGAAATACTTGTTTCCATCCTCTCCAAATTTCCAGTACTCTGGCTCGTGGTATTTAACCCCTCTGCATCCATGCATATATATATATATATATAATTATACTTATATATATATATAATTAATTAACAAGTTTCTTCATTCAAGTTAATTTAAATCAAAAACTTACTTCTGAGAAAGAACCGGTCCAGACTTCATGCATCCTATATACACTCTTGGCTTGGATCGGTACTGTGCAAGCGTGGTGGCTAGCATACCTTAGCAGACAACAACAACAACAACACAAAAGGATGATATATATATATATATGTATGTATTAGTACTAATTGATGAAATTAAATAGATAAAAGAAAGAGAAATGGTGATTAATTAGTTACCCAAATTGAGGTGGACATCGTCATCCACCTTCACATAGAAATCAGCATCCCACATGGAAACGGCAGTAGAGAAATAGAGTCTGGTCTTGGTGGACAGTTGGTGGTAGCCTTCGACGTGCTTAAGCCTTAGAAAGTCCCCGTGCTCTGCCTCCTCTTTGTCCAGAGCTTTATCAAGAACCCCACCTGCTGTCGCACTGTGCCCTATCACAAACCTTATAACAATGCCTTTCTCTTTCTCCAATTTCTTCAGTCTTTCTCCTGTAATATTTTTCCAATTTAATTAACAAACTTTTACTCTGTTACAATGTACAATTACAATTACAATCAAATAGTGATCGAGATGGGATGGGATGTTAAAGAGTTGGAGAGACCTGTAGGCATCCATGTTTCTCGAACGGAGTCTCTTCGTTTCCTGCTGCTAAATGCGGTGTTAATTCCTATAACCACAAAAGCCTTCCCCAATGTGTGATTAGAAGATTTGAGATTTTGCAGGGAAGCTGATCCTCCAACACTAATCTTACTGATCTGCCTCATACGAGACACTGCTAATTCCATTTCCAAGTTTGAAATTGTTTTGTCCAGAGACCTACGTACGAATGTACAGTGGTTGCCAAATAAGCATATAGATAGTTATAGTTATATACAAGATAATATTAGAAATAATTAAGCTCACTGGATAGCCTCGTGAGTTTTTGAAACCTCTCCCATGATATCTTCTGCCCTTCCTTCACCCAATTTCTGATTACAAGAGGAAAAACAAATATGTATATATATAATCTGAATCTAGAAAATTGCATATATAACAAGTAAATATAAATAAGCACATGTATGTTAGTTAACAAAGCGAGGCAGGCAAAGCAGGGACATTAATTAAGTAAATATGATAGTCTATTCTACCATAAAATTGTGTACAGTAATAGCTTGCTAAATTAATACAAGGAAGAAATTCTAGCTAACATCTGATCTGAATAAGTAACTTTAAAAATTTGGGTTGACACTTACGCGTTTGTGATCAAAGTCAGGGTTTACTTCTTCCAATTTTTTGCTAGCAGTTGCGTGGTTTGGAACTGAAATAGCCAGAGTCGGGTGATTTTTGTTATGAGAAGTAGTCCAGGTTCGGCTAGTAAATAGCGATCCTGCAAGAAAGCTAGCAAGGCATAATACGAAAATAGCTTTCCCTGAAACTGCCTTTCCTCGCATTTTCTTGGACTCAGTTCGGTTGTCAAGCCGCCGATGGATCGATCCAGGGCACAAGGCATAAAATATAGAGAATACGCTGGACAGACGCTGGAATGGTGAAGTGATTAGAATCTATTCAGGCTGCACCACCTTGTTGTTTCTTGATAATTAAGGCTCTTAAAGAAAACACAAAGGATGAAGAATCTTGGGCTATTTTCCGGGTGAAGCTAAAGCATGGCAACATGAGCTATATATATACCATATATAACAATAATGGCATGGCAATGGCCTTCCTTCCTGCAGACAAATATTTCTGGAAAGATGGAAGAAAACTGAAACAAATCCCATTTTATAAATTGTAGAATTAAATAGTTCCCAATTTTGATTGAAACAACAAGTGGTGATTTCCTAATGCTATTGCTATTGCTATTGCTATAGCTTGGCCTTTGACTTTGAATTGAAGCCAGTGGTTTGAAAAGATGGCGTTGGTCAGTCTCTCAACTCTAGCATGTCATGTGAGGCGATATGCAATGTTAATTAGGTCAAATATAGAAACTCAAAGTAGAACTGTCTTGCTCTCAGACAATGTTTAAGAAGAAAATAATAATTAATGTCGACCTATTCATTATATTATATTAAATACTAAGCCTAAGTAGAATGGAATAGGAATTTTGGCCACAAATCCTTTTGCTTCTACGGATTCATGAATCAAAAATGAAGAAAATAAAACAAAAGATTGTTATAGTAAGAAGAAATAAACAGAACACAAATTATACATACAAAAGTAGATACCTTTGTGAATCATTCAGGATTTGCGCATCATGAAAAAAGCGTAAATCTTGATTCAACAGCCATTCTTATGTTGTAACAAATATATATTTCTCTAACACCTGCCTGCATATATATAAATATATATGTAGATATAGATGTATCTTTGTGTTCGAAATTAAATGAAATTATCAGAGCTAGCATTTCAGGGTTTGGCAGTTGGGTCATGTTGTTTTCATGGTTCAACAAACTGTTTGCAGATATCAAAGAAATTAAACTTCATTTGTTTGAGGTAGCGTTTACGTTAACATTATTTTTCTCTTGTATTTTGTGGCAGTCGCAGACAGTTAATAAACTTGAGCATATACATATATATATATATATTTAGCTAGCTTTAAATTTCTTCAACTGTTTGATTTAATTTCGAGCTAAATTTATGCTGTTTGGATGCCTAATTCAGAGGTCTAATGTCGAAGATCTCTCTCTGTATATATGTTTAAAGTGCATGCATGCATGCAAGGAATAGGAATAATTAATCAAAAAAAAGAATTATGGATTAATGAAGGTTAGGAAGTGTATACATATAAATATATATATTTATATTACAAGTACATCACACTATTGTTGTTAAGCGAACTAGTGGCTACCACACACCAAGCATGCTTCAACATCGAATTTTCTTAAAATCCAAAATTAATTGTACATATTTGTATCTAAAGCACAAAAATCTGTTTAAATTCTACTCTATATTTACAAATAAAAACAATCCAAAACTTAATCATTTAATTCATAATTTAATTGAATTATTGTTAATATAATTAAGATTCAAGTGTGAACAAAATTAATTCATACCTAAAATATGATTTGGAAGGATACTAATGAGCACTAAATCTATATAATTATTTAAATGCAATTATTTTACAATTTATGAATATTAAGATTAACTGCATTTAAGTAATTAGGCTTGCTTAACTGCATTTAAGTAATTAGGCTTGCTGATTTTTTTTTAATATAATATTCAAGCCCTGGCAACTGGCAAGGCAATATGTCATTGGAAAATCATTTATGTGGAGTTAAATAAATTTCAAGATGTGTTTATTGCTGTTAGATTAGGACAGACGAGCTATTTTCAACTAGCAATTTAATATTGGGATAAATGCCAAAATTTGCCATTCAATTACAAGTGCAAATTAAAATTTGTTACTATTTTTTATTTTATCGAATTTTCTTATTTTTCTTTCATATTCATCAAAGTTTGTGATTGTATTTTTATTTTTAATGATTTTTTAATCAAAGCTAATGAAAACACAATATTCCATAAAATATTTGTTAATATATTTAAAATAAATTTTGAATAAAATATGAAATACGCGGCATAGGTATTTTACATATAAGGAAAATGTACTTGTTGCCAAACTTTTACAATAAAATAAATACCTTTTAAATATTAATTAATTTAATTTACCAGTAAATAGAAGTTTTGCAGAAATAGAAACAGACAGGATCTAATATAGTTTGATCAATAAATTCAAGAATGTATTTGGGTTTGGTAAAAAATTTTTTACCAAACCCATTTGCTTTTCTTCTCATCTCTCTTTCTATTTTATTTGTTGGATTTCTTTTTATTTAATATATATTTTAAATTAAAATTTGAAAATAATTATTTTGGTATAAAAATTTATAAAAAACCAGTAGCTTTTTCCGAAGTGGCACTCTATGTCCATTTTTGCTACATATGGAATATTCACATGATATTTTATATTTTATTCAAAAAATTATTTTAAATATATAATAAAATTTCCTACGAAAATTTCTATTTTCATTCGTCTTGATCTCAAAATTACCCAAAATAAAAAAGTACGTTAGCAAAATTGATGTAAAAATTAAGGAAAGAACATTGACAAACTTTTTAAAGTAGATAACAAAATTCAATATTTAATATATCCTATTAATGTTTCAAGCATAATTCTTTTTCCAACAATATATTTATTTTAGAGGTGATAGAAAATAGAGCACAAAATAGCTAAGTGCAGAAAACTCTCAGTTGAAAATGAACTTAATAGTAATTAAATACTCCAGTACTCTAGCTTAGAAATTTTAAAATCAACCAAGAAATCTCCATTCATTACCATTACTAAAAGTTACAAATTAAATATATTAACAAATTTTAACTTTTAAATATATATAATGATTTCTTATATTTTATAAATTTAATAAGGTTAATACTAAAAACAATCAATCGACCAATTAAACAGTTACGCTTATTGAATGATTTCAAGCAAAGATAAAATGCGTTGGCTCAACTGCATATAGTGCTCCAAAACGAAAGCCATGAATTGAATTGCCTTAGAAATTTTCAAAATTTGAAGTTAGAAAAAGATTTCTGTAAAAAAAAAAGCAATATATAATCTGATTAGTTCTATTATGTGATAATTTAATTTTTGAAATTAATATATCTATTTTATATTAGACTATCCAATTTTTACTTTCTAATTATTATTATAATAATTTTGATCTAAATGTTATACAACATGCTTAATCCAATTGAGGGGATGTTGGTAACTTGCTAGTATTTATATACTCATTCTTTTAATTTTCTTACATTTCAGATTTCAATATTAGCATCTTTGGGTGCATATTTTGACAATGACTTGTGTTAACGAGATTAACTTCTACTCGTTCTTGTGTAAATTTGGATGTAAGTACTTTGATAGTAGTTTTGTAAGATTTTTTTAGTTAGTTGGAAAATTTGTGTTTTACAATTAAGTCGTATTCGTCAAAATTGGGGACTTGAATTATTATTCAAAACAAAAATTTTGGAGACTTTTGGAATTCTTATTTTTGATTTAGTAAGATATAAGTTGCCTTACATACTTGTGGGACTCATTTTATAAGTAGGTAGCATTGTTACATTTTGAATCCTCAGATCTAGGTTGCGATTGTGATTCTATGGATATTAAAGTTCTTAATTCGATTGATATATATAAATATATATATATATATATGTGCATAAAACTTGAAATTTTGATAAGAAGGAAATTTGGTGAATTTTGATAAATGAGTATTGATAAGCTACAAATTACGGACTCTTGGTGTAAGTTTAAATAAGGTTATTAACCTCAAGCTCATAGTAAAGCATGATTTTAATCTTCGGAGATTATATAGAATTTAGATTGAATCTTCAATTTTTAGTCATTTGTTTTGCATTTCATTTTGGATCATTAGTGAGTTTTTTATTATGATCTTAATTGTATAACACTTGTTTAAATAATGAAATGTCAAAGTTGCCATAAGATGATACGTTTGTAATGAAGTGAATTGGCGTGTCTTTTGATAAATTAGATATTTTGAGATTAATAATTATTGTAAAGAAATATTATGATCTTTTAAGGTCTGATGAGTTGAAGTTAGAATCTTGATCTATAAAGATTTTGTAGTTTTACACAGATCTTTAATCACTGATTTCATTATATTTTGTCGAGATTAAAGTTGAAATATAGAAGTTGACTAGAAATAAAATTTAAAATTTAACATATTTATTGGTGCTAGTTTTCATGAGTTTTCCATAAGGGATTCTATTTTAAATCTTTACTCATGATTAATTGGATTTAAGATGCAGATGTGGATAGTTATTGAAATCGATGTGGATTTTATTTCAAGAGTGATACTTAACGGGATGATAAGAATTGGTATATTGGGCATTTATTTGAGTTCAACTAAGAATTTTTTTTGTTAAATGGTTCAACTTATCTTAGAATATTTTAAGTTTCAATCATATATTTGTATTGAATTATTATTTTTGACGTGTTAAGAGGTCATATGTCCAAATTGGTGTGGTTTTGTTAAAAAAAAATTTTTAAGCTTGATGATGTGAAATTGTGTTCCATGGAATTGTGATAACTCTATAAAATACAATTATTTAGTCTTGTTATGCATTAAATTAGTTAAGTTTTAAATATTTTTATTTAGATTTTATTTATTTTTAGTAGTTTTTAAATTAATATTATTTATTTTCCTCATATTTAAATTATATAGTTATTTAAGTATTTTGTATTTTTATAGGTTAAAACACAAAGGAATTTTCAAAGTGGAATAACTTAATCACAAAACAAAGTGGACTCATTTTAGCAAGTTCTAAAAATAAATTGATTGAGCTATTTGCAGACCAAGTTTGTCCTCTCTAGGGTTTTGGCTATATAAGATTTTTTAGGGTTAGAGATTATAGAGAGGAGTAGACTTTAGGTTTTTATTTTTTTTATTCAGTTCTTGAAAAATAGAATAGCCACCATAATATTCAAGGAGATTTTGGAAAAGCTGAAAGACCAAAGACTCGGCCAATCTTAGTTTTCTCTTTTCTTTTACTCATTTTATCTTTCTTGTAATTTTTATAACGGTTAAACTTCTTGGTTTTATTATATATTTATTATGAACTAGATTTATTTTTCTAGGGTTGCAATAGAACTTAACATGTATTTTGGATTATTTTTTTATTTTCTTAATATTAATGATATTTGAGTTATTTGTTTAATCTTGTTTGTAGACATCCTATTTTGTCCGAACCAACATTCAAAGTACCAGAAGTCATGTCAAGGTACCATCGAGGTCATTCAAAGAAGAATGGGTCAAGTTCCTATCATTCTTAGCTAAGGTAAAGAGTTCAAAGAGTCAAAAGTAAGGAAAATTTGCATTTTTGTCTACTTGTCTCAATATACAGGTGTGAGGTATCAATACAAGGCTCCATGTCATTCAAACTCCAAAATCCTACTAGTTGGCATGGTATCGATACTTGAAGAATGGTATCGATACCAAGGGTGTTTGCATTGATACAGAGTTTTGTCATAGCTAAAATCATGATTTTTGGCCAATAAGTATTAATACAAGAGTGCATGTACTGATATAGCAAGCTTAGTTTTGATACAGACTTCCTAGTATCGATACACCATGCTTTGTATTGATACCATATTCAAAGTATCATTACATTCTGGTTTTTTTTGCTCAATGTATCAATACAAAGCTTAATGTATCGATACATAAGCTATTTTTGGCATAATTCAAGATAGTTTTCCTTTCTTCATACCATGATTCCAAAACTCGAATTTGGTCACGATATTGACCTTAAAAAGCATCCAAATCATACATAACTTCAAACAAATGATGTGAATTTAATTTTGGGCCCTTAACATTGGATTAACATATTTTAGAAAGGCCCACTGAGCTTGACATGAGGGTATTTCATGAGAAATATGATTTTATGAAGGACGAAACTTGAGATTGCTTATTTGATCAGCTAATGCATGGTTTTCTTTGCTAGCAAGAATCAAGATTAACTAATCAAATGCTGATAGGTATCACATTGGTACAATGTCATCATATTGTACATGCCAAAAGTCGTATACGCCCTCATTGCTTGGTCATCTTAGTGGCTAAAATTATCTATTACACAATCCAATTTTTGCTTAGCTGAAAGAGGAGACCTTTTTTTTAACATTAGTCACAAAAAAAATCCTCAAGCTTTCCCAAAAACTCTATTCCCGTTACTCCTTTTCCACCCTTCCAAACACCCTTTCAAAACCTCTCATTTCCCTAATCTCTACCCTAAAAACTATCCTGCCTAGCCATCATAACCAAAAGCTCTTTTTTTTTTCATTCATTTCTTGCCAATCCATAGTAAAGAAAAGAAAGAAATTGAGCTAAAAGTTGTGGAGTGCTGTTAAGGATATAGCTACGAGTATAAGCTTTCATTGGGGTATATTTTCTACCTTTTCTTCTTTTTATTTTTTGTTTTTCTTCATCATCA
Source organism: Adansonia madagascariensis (assembly GCA_038381835.1). Classification (NCBI taxonomy): domain Eukaryota; kingdom Viridiplantae; phylum Streptophyta; class Magnoliopsida; order Malvales; family Malvaceae; genus Adansonia; species Adansonia madagascariensis. Next base: position 16,672,565 of record JBBYHL010000021.1, read on the forward strand.
TCATCTTGACGAACCTCTATGTTTCCATGACCCTATTAAGGTTTCGATGCATTATTGTGGCTTTGTTTGAGGTAGCCTTAGGATTTTGATAACTTTGTTGGTGCTCTAATGGTGTTCTTGTTGACATTAAAATAGCTTTTTCTGATGCATTCTTGCCATGTTTTTCTTCATCTTAACATGCTCATTTCATGTGTGAATGTTCACCCTAGCATAATTTGATCTTGACATACCTTAGGATGCATTTTCACTATGATTTCCTTGTTGAAATGCATGGATAGCTTTGTGTTTTGAGTGGTTGTTCATGTCTAATATTTTCACTTAATTTAGTTCATCATATGTTTGTTGAAATGCCTCTAAGATCTTTGCAAAAATTTGTTTTAAAAAAAAACCCTGAGTTAAGTCAATACTAACTCAATCAATAGGGATTAGCATGGATTTGAGGTTTTCAAAATATTGGTTCTCTAATCTTGGGGATATATCAAACAAAAATGTTTAGAATCATGGCCTCATTAGGCCAAATAAATTCTGTTTTAATCCAAAATCAAAAACGCTTTCAAATATTTAGTTTAAGCTTTGTTCCAAGCATATCATTACTATTGGTGTGGATAGTGAACTATTCGGTGATCTCTTCTACGGGAGCTGGATTGGGTCGTTACTTCACTGTGATAGACCTTAGTGAATGGACGTTCATATGTCCAACGCTTTAGCTCGAGACCATAAAAGCCTTAACCTGAAGAAACCCCTGTTTTGGTACTGATAACATAGTCGTCCCTATTTCAAAAATTATTTTTGGACTTTAAATGATTTTTATAGAATTTTCTAGCATTTTTCCTGAAAAAGGCTTTGAATTACCTTAATAAAATACCTTGCTTGCCTCTGGATTATTCTGGATGTAGAAGTTATGATTCTTTAAACTTTATCATCTGAAGCCCTTAGAATTAGTGTTTCACATACTGTTTGGGCGATTCTGACCCATCACGTGATTTTTTTAGATTTTTTAAACTTTTTTTCTTTTTGAAAACGTATCGCTTTGCAATTTAATGATTCCAAACAAGCTTGGGATGATTTTTTAAAGTTCACTACTGTCAATGCTAACACAGACCCAGTTAAAAAAATTAATTTCGCCTAGAAAATGATTTTTTAGGATTTTTGAAATATTTTTACATTAATTCGAATCGAGTTACCTTTCCAACGGTGTCTTATTTGCATTAGAAACCATCGGATCAAACCGAAATAAATTTAGGAAAGTGAACAGCAAGATGTTGTCCCTTGTTGTTGCTGAACTTGAGAAAATTACTTGGATTTTCTTGAACCATCTTTTCTAGTCATTTGAATGACTTCAAATATATTCAATAGTTTCCCCATGGTGTCATAAGTCACAACATAGGTCTTTTTAGGTTCAGATCAAAACCCAAAAACATTTTCTAAATTAATTTCCCTTTTTTATTTAAAAAATTGATTTTCCATTTTAAAATCTTATTCTAATTTTCAAAAATCATTCAAAATCTCTTTTCGAGGGATACTTCAACCCTATTTTTTTTAGGGGATTCTCTAACCTTGTCTTCTCTGAAAGGATACTTCAACCTTGCTTTTCAAAAATACATTTGAAGCTAAGTTTTCTCTCCTCTGGGCTTCTTGAATGTTTTATCAAAATTTTCATGCCTAAGACGATTATCGAATCCAAACATGTCTTAAATTTGCCAATTTAGTTATTCCTCAATAGCCGAAGTCAATTACGAGATACATCCCAAACGTCCTTCCTTTTTTGTTTTGATGTATTCATCTTTAATGCAACTTTTAGTATATTCTTTTATGTCTTACTAATCGATTTCTCTTCTTGATGATGCTCTGCATTCATGCTTTCAAAAAAGTCAAATTTCATTAAACCTGAGGCAACGTTCTATATCAGTACCCCTCTAATGCTCGTTATAGAGTATCTTATTCTAAATTAATTTGGATATTATTTTACTGAATCCTCTATGTTCTTTCTCCCTTTTGGGTTGCATAGAGAAGTACTAAAATTTTATCATAAAAACCAAGATTTAATATTTAGAAATTTGCATTCATAAGAAGGAGATTATACATAAATAATGATCGTAAGAAAAATCAAGAAAATTGAGACTTTGATGATTTATGGCCAGATGGTGCCAATTCTGGGCATTTTGAGGGTGTTAATCTTGACTCTTGAGCCTTTTTAAAATAAACTTTAGTATATGAAGTCTGTAAAGTCAATGTTTCAAGTTTGTAGCTTGAAATCATCGGTTTTAACAGGTACTAGGTCATACCTAGCCCAAAATAGTTGGTGGTGACTCCAAGTCATAGTTACTTCATAATAGCCTTCCAAGATTGATTGGATGAGCGATTCATCCAACAATCTTTCCCTTGCCTTTCACTCTATCATGCCTAATTCAAATCTCGATCAAAGGATGATCCAAAGGCAAGCTCCTTCTATTCTTCATTTTTAAGTCATAGCAAGCCACATGAAAAATTGGCACATGGCGACAACTTGGCGACTCCACTAAGGATTGCTCTTTGAAAGTCATTACTGTAACTAGCTAAATTTTATCATGATTCTTGGTTTACCTTGATTTTAGTCATTATTTGTTTGTAATCCCCTTTCTTTATATCCTTTGTACATGAGATTTATTTGCCATCACTCTTTGTGTTTTGTGTTTTTTGTGATTGCTAGGGTTCCTTCCTACTCAAAAAATGAATACAACAATTTTGGTATAATGGTAATAAGGAGTGAATAAAATGGTTTGATTGTTTCCCCAACATACACCAGTCACTCATATCTCCATTAGACTCTTGTCTATTCTTTTCTCGGAGAGAAAATAAAACCTTGATTAGATAAAAGTGAGCTTATTATCCTCGGTGGTATTTTTTTCTTTACCCATGGGCTAGTAATATCTTTTAAGGTGTAAAGTACCTATCTTTTCATGGTATTCTTTCTATCTAGATAGGCATAGCAAAATATATGCATTGGAATTGAACCCATTCCCAAGCCTACAATCGGCCTACGCTAAGGGTGCCTTGGCTATCCCTATTGGATGAAGGAGCGACTCAAAAATCTTTTAGAGTTAACTTAACCCTATATACCAGCCATAAGAGCCAACTATTTCAAGCCATACCGAAGTGCTGCTAGATCAACCCGAAGAATAAGACACTTGGCGGAACATTTCTTACCTATTACTTTTCTTTATCATTTTTTTGTTGTATGACTGATAATGAACAAACATCGTCACTGATTCCTTCCCTTTTGTCTTGAATTATGTCATCCATGGTAATAATACATCAGGGCATGTTATTATGCTATCTAACTGATGAGTAATGCCATTTTTCTTTTCACAAAAGATAACATTCACATGTCATTTAGCATCTCTTTTGAGGTCGATATCACCTCTCAAGGAATTGTATCTACTCAGATAAGTCCCTATGCTGCTTAACTGATGGCTTGGAGGCCATCAATTATTAGATGATGATAAACGAGTACCTAACATCCTCAGAGGCTTCATGCTATCTTGCTATGAGTAACCACCTAAATAAGCCGTCATACTATCCGATGGATGGCTTGACATTAGCTTGTAATTATGATGATGAGTGAATTGTCACTATCTTGAACATTAATTTTCATCCCAATAGGACACATTTATCCTTGACATGCTGATATGTTATCTGCATAAGTCTAGGTTTAAAGGGTAAAATGTCTATATCCATGTTTTTTCCATGTTCACCCGAAGACATTGTGATGCCATCGAGCATTTTATTTTCTGATTTGTTTTTGTCTTTAGTACATTACTAACTTAGTTTTTTTTTGTCTTTAATGCATGCATCATATCATTTCATATCATCTTAGGAGAGTTTGTTCTAGGGGCAGTGTCCATAAACAAGTATCTCACCATGGCACAAACACTATTTTAATATTTCAAAGATTTTGAGACAGTTAAATTGGGTCCGAAAATAGAACATAAAGAGAAGGTGAATAGTTTCCAACCCAAATATATCTTAGATATCTTAGAACAGGCTGAAATGATTTTTAGGTAGTTTAATCTTAAAGAGTTAAGAGACATGTGGAATGGTTACGATGAGATTGTTAAGGCAATCTTTGCAGAAGATTATGGGGATATTGCTCTATTGGTCCAAGTCAAAGTCGACTTAAGATTACTACGTGCTGCAATTCAATTCTGGAATCCTGTATATATGTGTTTTACTTTCAACAAGCATGATATTGTCCTTACTGTAGAAGAGTATGTAGCCATGATTAATATTAGAAGGGGCTAATTTAACAAAATTTACTTTAAGTTGGCAAAACTTATACCCCTCAAGGAGAGTTGGCCAGTATGCTCAAAGTTAGAGAACACTGGGCAAACTCAAATCTAGTCAAACCAGGGAATAGTGCATATATCCCATGGGATGGTTTAAAATCTGCTTAAGTGTTGAATCAGACAAGCAAAAGATTTAAAATGCTTTTACATTGGCAATATATGGTTTGATGATTTTTCCAAGGGCTTTGGGACACATAAAAGTTGCTTCGGTAGATATTTGCTTAAAACTAAGTTGTGGTATCAATCCTGCTCCCACTATCTTTGTGAAAACTATCTAGTCTTTAAATTTTAAGAGAAAAAAGGTAAAGTGCACTTCATCTGATGGTCATCAATGTTATATGTATAGTTCTTTAGTCATTTTTATGGTAAGAGACTGCTACAGTCATACATGCTGAATTTTAGTCCTCTCACCAAGTTCTTAGAAAAATAGTGGTTGCAGGATACCTTCAAAGATCAAGGGATTGTAAAGTTTTGAGATTTGAATGCTAATACTGTAAATTAGACAGTTCCATGAATTATTCTTGGCTCGGTTGTGTTCAAATGCAAGCCATTTCATTAGGGACGTCTTAATGGATTATGGGGAAGCCTTAGCCATGCTCCACTCATAGCTTATAGCAATTTGATTGTCGACAATTTGTCCCTATCACTTGTAAGCTTTGTACACTAGATTTTGAATATAAAAGCGATAGTTACACAAACCAAGTGCAAAAGATCTTTGAGGCATGGTGAAAGACCTATCAAATCATATTGAAAAGAGAGAAAATAGTGACTTCAGCCTATGAAGATTGGTAGTTTGGCAAGTTAACGACAACATATTGTTGCCTGATAAGGGAATCCCTTATGTTCTAGCAGATAACCCCTATCTAAGATTGAGATCTTGAAGCTTGAGTTTGCATAAGAAAGAGCTACTTCTGCTAATGAAATTCATCAGTTGCAAGGAGAAAATAGTCAATGGAAGCATGAGTGTCAAGTTTAAGAGAAACAAATACACAAACTTGTTAAGACAAAAAATGCCATCAATAAAGATTTTTCAGACTTGAAGAAAGACTATGTGGCACTTCAGAAGTCAAAGAAAATACTGAGGAATGGGCAAATCCCCAACCGAATAGAAAGCCTAGCTTATCTCTTTTACCAATGATTTAGAGGCTTGGAAGGCTCAAGTGGAGACTACTATAGAAGAACTCATTAAGATTCATTCAATTGTATTAGTCTATCAAAAAAGAAGCAAAAGCTTAGTTACTCTAGTACAAGTTCTTCAAGAAGGAAGGATTGAGAATAAAGCATTGACTATAAGGATTCAAGAGTTGGTGCATGCCTTTTAGGTCCAACAATATCAAGGTGAGATATTGTTAAGGACTTCTGATGAATTGCACCATAGTTGGATCTTGGCCGACAAATCTCGATCGAAGTATAAGGAAAATCTTTAAAACCTCATTGAGTGAATCTGCATAGTTCAAACTAGTACAAAGAACATGGTCGGATTTAGCCAGATATGTGAGGTGAGACTTCATTCCCATAAGAGATAGTGGATAAAAACTGTTTAACTTTTTGGAACTTGCAATAAACAATGTAATATTGTGTGATTTTGTAGATTTGATTACTTTCAAACTTGATGGGCTGTAATTGATCCTTTGTTCGAATGCAAGATACTTATTTCAAAGTTGTTGCCAAAATCCAACTATCCCGTGCATATACAAGATTTAATTTGTTTAATTTATGTTTTTTTCCATAATATTATCACATACATATGATTTCATCTTCATTATTGCATACATCATACTTATCATATTAATAAGTCTAATTTGACATCACTTTAAAGTGCAAGTGTTTCCAAAACATGGAATCAAATAGCAAACACCAGTACAATACCTATCTGAGTTGAAAGGCAATTGAAAAAATTACCAAGCTCGTATCGAGAGGCTTGAAAAAATGCATCAAAAAGCTCAAGAGCAAATGCTTCATAAGATTGATGAACTACAAAATCTAGTTGCTAAATTGAAAAAAGTACTTACCACTACCTTAAAGGAGAAAAGGCAAAAGAAATAACTACTAATAAACCCTATGGTAGCACCATATCTAGCTTACAAATATCACAGCATGAATATAGGATCATTACAAGCAAATCCTTTAGTTCTAGAACTCAATAAGCAAAAGGAACAAGAAAAAGTAGCTGGTTTAAAATGTGCTGAGGTTGCTAAATATGAAGCTAAGTTAATGGAGAAACACCTCAAAGCTATAAAAGGGAGCGATAAGTTTGAATTATGGATGCCAAATCCTTAGGGCTAGTTTTAAACCTTATTAGCCCACCCAAGTTCAAAGTACCATATTCTGATAAATACAATGGGTCCATAGACCCTACAATACATATCTGTATGTACTGCCAGAAAATGGCTAGGCATGAAGACAATGAGAAACTATTAATGCATAGTTTTTAGAACAACTTAATTAGAGCAATTGTACAATGGTATATAAAGCTTAACCTAACCAGAATTCAATCTTGGGCAGATTTGGCTTAAGCTTTCCTGGATCAATATAGGTATATATCCAATTATGCCTTAAACCATTTTTCTCTATTGAACATGGAAAAGAAAGCTACTTAAAACTTTAGGCACTATGCCCAAAGTTAGCGAGAAGAAGCAGCCCAGGTTTGCCATCCATTAAAAAAGATATGATAGTCATGTTTGTTAACATTTTGCGAGCTCTTCACTACAAGAAGTTAATAGGGAATGTTATGAAGAATTTTGCTAATAGGTGATAGTCAAATACATGATTAACAATGCCATAGCGACCGAGCACGATGTCAAGATGGGAATCCTCTAGTTCTACCATGAATTCTACCATCAATGGTAAAAATAAAAAGGTAAGCATTGTTAGCAAGAGCCCTGCCAAGATCACTTAGAACTCCTATTCAATATCAAACATGTATTTCCTTGGCATGGCATATCCAGGCTTCCTCCTATGTGCTCTAGTATCGTAACCTGTATACTTTACTAAATTAAATCCTATCATGAATCTTTCATCAAACGCAAGTCAAAATTCTACTCTGAATACTATCTCTCATAATCGAAGTAACACCAGAGCATCAAACAATCAATAAGCATCTTGAGAAAGTGAGTATTTCCACCTACTTCCCTATTCGTATATAGAGGTCTATGCTCGCCTACTGGTAGGCTAATTAGTTGCTCCAGTTTTACAACTCCAAGGTTGCCTTCTTATCTTAAATGGTATAATGAGAATGCCTATTGCAAGTATCATGCTAGACCACAAGGTCATTGAAAATTACACTTCCTTCAAGAGAAAAGTTTAAGGCCTAATAAAAATGGGTGTGCTCAAAATTAAACAAGGGGTAGACAAATGTTAGGGCTAACCCATTCCTGAACATTGTAGAGCTAAAAGTAAATTTTATGATTGATGGGAAGCATTATCGGGTCAAGAAACATGTTAAAGGGGTTAAAATGCCAATAAGCAATTTAGAAGAGGCACTCACAAATATTGAGTTAGTAGGCTGATGTCAAGATGAAGAACTTGCCAGATCCTGCTGTTGCCATTATGGACAAAGGAACATTTTGCAACATTGTTCAAAATTCTTACGATTGGTCCAGGGGATGATAGACCATTTTGAAACTAGGTTCTATAATGTTTCCATCAATGTTACAAAAAAGGATAGAAAGTCTTCCTTTATAAAGTCGAAAGACCATTAATCCTACTTGCTAATCAGCCAAATATCAAAATCAGCCTACGTAACTTACCTCAAGAATGATTTTTTAGCTCTCATATCTTTTCTCGTATAAAAAGAACAAAGTAGTGTCATGGAAATATAATAGTAGTGTAGTGATGATTACGGCAGATACTATGCCCTAGCTGCTCCTAAAGTCAAAGTCAACAAAAAGAATATTTACTTAGCAATTCAAACACTTGAGGCAGAAAAGAAACATCAGAAGTGATCAAAGAATCAGTAAGCAAGAAAAAAGTTACAAAATTTCTTAAATTCATCAAGCATAGTGAATATAACATTGCTAATCAATTAAACAAGCAACCTATTAAGATAATTGTGCTATCATTGCTTTTAAGTATCAAAGCTTATAGAAAAGCTTTATTTAAGGTCTTGAATGAAGCTTATGTCCCACTTGATATTCCATAAGGCAAATGGATATTGCAGATAATTACATATCTTTCAGTGATGATGAAATACTCCGTAAAGATAGGGGGAACTATAAAGCTTTCTATATTACCAGCTATTATAAATGAAGAGTGAAGCCAAAAATTCTCATCGTTAGTGGGTCACCTTGAACGTGATACCTACGATGTGCTTGAACAAACTTCTTATCAATGTTTCTCATATCAAGCATAGCCATACAATGGTACGAGCATTCGATGGAAAATGTAGAGAGGTTGTCATGAACATCACTATCTAATTTTAGATATGGCCTTGCACGTATATATTGGATTTTCATGTAATAGACATTTCTCCATCATACAATTGCTTGTTAATGAGACCTTGGATCCATTTTGTAGGGGTAGTATCATCTTAATTACACCAAAAGTTAAAATTTGTTGTAGGAAACAAAGTTCTCACCATCAGAAATGAGGAAGATATTATCGCCATTACTTCCACGGATACCCTTTATATTGAGCCTAATGAAAGTATACTAGAATCTTCTTTCCAATCATTTGAGTTTGTCAATGCCACCTATGTCAAAGAAGATTTGCCTATGGTTGAGCTTTATCCATAAAAAAACACCTACATGAGTCTCTAATTGACTGTCGATAAGGGCGTCTAGGCTGGAAAAGGATTAGGAGAGCATCTACAAGGGATCTTAAAAACTTTGAAAGTCACCTATCAAATTGACAAGAGAGGTCTAAGATTCAAGCCTAATGCCCACCAACTGAAGAAAGAAGCTCAGAAAGCACAAGAAAAGAGAATGGTCCATTTGAAAGATCAAGATTTGAATATGAATCGACAGTGCTACTGCTACGATAAGAAAGTTTTTGCTCAGGATGACATATCAATCCAAATCAGTGAGAAACTACTAGCTTTGGTAATGTAACGGTTAGTTTGAGCAAGGTGTTCAAAGACTTCTTTATCAATACAATTGATGAGTTAAGAACTTTGACAATAAGCCTTAAGACTAGTGTGTGCATTCAAGATTCTTTCCAAGCATTTGGAGAACTAAAGATTGTATTGTTTGGATCTAATTCAAAGTAATGCTATAACTAGACCTATATGATTTTGCCCAAGAGCATTATAAGATCCTTTGCACCAGTGTCTTTTTATCAAGCATTTTAATAAAACTGACTAACCATTTTACATTCCATCTTTTGTGTCCATCTTCATTTTTTGTCAAATCCTTCAACTTTTTTTATATGTTTTTCTGCCTATATTGTTCTTCTATATATTTTCAGGCACCTGGATGAAAATGACATTAATGGTAATACTACGGTTCTAGAAATCAATTTTGAGCAACCATTTTACACTGGTGAGTTTGAATCTGAGGGGATTTGAAGGTGTCGCAACTTAAAATGGCATTCGCTGCTATATTTGTTAAGTTTATCTTATATTCTATTATTTCTATAGGCCATATCATTATCATCATTTTCTTATTTTGGAGACTGGGTGATTGAGATAAATCACTCACTCGATTTAGCCCTAAATAGTCATTACGAAATAACTATTTATTTGGAGTCGCCACCAATCTATTTAGGCTAGGTGAGATTGGTCACC
>JBBYHL010000021.1:16689844-16703098 GCA_038381835.1 Adansonia madagascariensis
TTTTTTGAAATCAAAAATAAAATTTGAAATAAATTTCAAATATCGAAAAAGTCAAGACTCAATTTTCTAATGTAACATAAAAATTTTCTTTTAAAATTTAGGGTGAATTTGATAACATATTAAAAATTTTCAATATTGAGAAAAGGAAATTCTCAACAATTAGTATAGAATATGTTAAGTTAATTTTTGTTAAAAGAAAATCTATCCAAACTGAATTATGTTTTTGTACAAGAATGATATATTTAAATTAAAAGTTTTGTCTGAAGCTATCCAAAATAATATAAAATGTTAGGTTATTAAAATGACAATAATAAAATTAATAATTTTTAAAATCTAATAGTTATGGTTATCAAACAATGTAGTTACATGCAATACTTAATTTTTCAATAACATATCAAATAATTTTTATAATATAAATTAATATAAATTAATTTTTTAAAACTTAATTTCTTTTAAACAATAATTGTCTCACACAACTATATTTAAGTTGCTTTCAATTGGTATTAACCGGCCATATAAGTAACCGATTTGAAAATTTTTATACTTTTTGTTTTGGATGAATGACAATTTTTATACTTGTTGTTAAGGCGAATCCGTAGTTTCGCGAAGAGTTACAGATTGTCAGGAAAGCTTTTTCCCTCAGCCTCAAAAAACAAAATTAAAGGAACTCTACTCAACCGAGTTATTGATTATTATCAGTGATTGGTCAAACACGGTGGCTGAAAATCCTCCTCTAATCTCCCTATATATAATTATAAACGCACTCAGTCTTCTCTTCTCTGCTTATTATTCGCTATTCTGACCAAAACATAATGGTTGCGTTGCGTTGCCTTCACGGACACCACTAGTACATATTATTTGCTATTAAATGTTAAGCTTAGTAATAATACGGGAATCCTATGCTCCTCACCGATCACTCCGGATAATTACATATGCTTTCCTAATCTTATTCCCTGTCCTTAATTAAATAATATTGAATAGAAGTTTCTGCCCCCATTCACCCATATTTGCCACATAGCATTAGTAAAAGCTGTTTTTACTAACGATGAATGTAAATTAAAATCGTGTTAAATGTTTATTAAACTTCAAGTGTAGAACCTAATTTCATTTCTTCTTAAGATATTAAAATTAAACCTAAAAACCTCTCGTAATCTCTTTTAATTAGAATTCAGTTGTCACGATTAATAAAATAATTTGCATTGTTTTTAATGAAAGAAAATTGGGCATATTTCTTAAAGGTAACTATGTTCGATGAGGATAAATAAAATTAAATATGGATGGAGAACCTAAAATGGTTTTCTCCATCAGCGAAGTCGAAGAAACCTGAACAGATCCACACCATCTAATTCCATATCTCATTTTCGATTCTCATTTATAATTATTATCTTTTCATAGCATTTCTTGATTGATTTTTTTTCTCTTGAAAACATACATTTCTAAAGTCTGAGAAGCGTTCGACTGGTTGTTTTTCAATGGTGAGTGTTGTTTTAAAGAATTATACCGGTGAGTTTTGATTGGAAGAGATCGTATGCTATTTTATTTTTTGGTTGACTACATTTTAGCCTTTAAACTATCCACTCTCTTCTTAAAGATTTTTCCCTTTTAGTCTAATATTAATTAAATGACTAAGTTGGCAATAAAGTTCTAATGAGAGCATGACATATGGTAAAATATCATATTAATGCTGCATCAGCATAAAGAAAAAAATTAATGAAAACAATTTTTCAAAATAAAATTTTAATTCAAAAAATTTGAAATATTGAAATTATTTTTTAAAAAATATATTCTAAATATTTTTAATTCAAAAAATAAAAAAGAAATTTTTCAAAAAAAAGAGATGAGGGATTGAAATGTAGAAATAAAAAAGAAGATGAGGAGAAAGGGTAGTGAACCCTTCTTACAATCCAGTCTAACCCTTTCCTCCTACTTCTCTTCTACCACCATTTTTCCTATCTAGGTATCCCCAAAATCGAAATAAAATAGTAGGCAAAGGTGGATCATTAAGCGATAACATTGTAGACACCTAATTTTATCTGGAATAGACTCCACGTCGATATTCAAATTAGAATTAGAATGGCAACTCTCTCTTAATTTAAATGGTCTAATTTTTTAAAATTGGGTTCAAATTAAATTGGATACTAATCTTTATTGGGTTTCAATTATGTTCAAAATTTAGTCAAATGTAGGCTTAATCTTTTGGGCTTGTAAATTGGACTTAGATTCATTTTGTTAAAGGATTGGGCCAATGTTTTTAGGCCTATTTTATCTTAAGAGACTATGTGTCCTTAGGCATCTGATTTGCTTTCTAGTCCTAAGACCCAAATGAACCTTATTTAAGCCCATTGGTAGATAAGTAAATAAATAGTAAATAATAGATTACATTAAATTAAAATTAGAAGAAAAAAAGAAAAAATCAATATGGTTAGGCTAATGGATATTAAACACTAATCTCAGCACCTATCCTACCACCAAAGCCTACCAAGGTAAACAACTAGAACCCATAACCAGATTAATCCCTTCACTTGACCAGTTAGCATCCCCTTCCCCATGTCACTTTTTAGGAATTCCCCAAGGATAAAAGACATTTTGATGTATTTCATTACTTTAAACTGATTAATCATATTTATACATTCGAGGTTTCATTATATAATTGCTATTCTATCCTCATTTAGATTTACATGTTAAAGTAAATGTAAGCAAATATGGCTCACTGAATACTTGTGTTTATACCATTAGAATGTTACATATAATGAACTTTATATACAGGAAAACAATATTCTAAAATTAGTAGTCTAAATTGATAGTCCGTATTCTATGGGGTTAATGTGAGTAATTAACCCATGTTAAGACTATTTTGTCATCTGAATCTAATTAGGGAGATAGGTTGTCTTGGCCATCTAGAATGAGTTAACTCCTAAGTAGAGGCATGGATATATTGCCTAAAGGTGGTAATATATCGAGTTAGACCAAAGTGCAATTAATCCATTAATAAGTCCGTTTACTTGGATTAATTCACTTTTGACGTTCATTATGTAATTGCCTTAATCTTTAATAATTGACTCTATATGTATAACTTGTATATTTTGATGTTCCAAAGGCTAAAGCGTCTTGAAGTAGTAAGCTACTAAACTAGTTTGTTAGGGATATAACTTATACTCGATGAGAGCTTTACTTATAGATGTGGAATGATAGCTCCTTTAAAGAGTTAAGGTTATCCTTTTAAAGGGCATATACGGAATAGCGAAAGTGAACAAGGCCTAGGTCATTTGTTCACATGTGGTGAACTATCATTTTTCACATAGAGAGTATAATGGAACTTTAAGATAAGGTGATGGAGCAAGAAAAACAAACTTTTAACCTTAAGTTGATCACATATATCATATGAGGGTATTGCACAAATAACAAGGCCATTGGACTAAAAAGCTATTTATGAAGCTTACTTAATATAGTATATAATTGTGAGTGTAGTTTGAGGTTTCTAGTGGTATGACTCTGAGATTAATAATTATGTGATTAATTATTTAGTGTAGAAGAATTAATATATATTATCAGAGCCTAAATATATGTCTAATTGGTCCCCCACTAGCTTAATATAATTCCTTAACAGAAGGTTATTGATCAAAAAACCCAAAGTTGGATGATTCTCAATATGGTGAAGTGGTGAGCCACATATACTCTTTTTAAAAAAGTAGGCATTTGCGTTGGTAAATAAATAAAAGATAATATTTTATGTTATTTATTTATAATATAAATTTAATTTGATTAAATATTTATTTAGATAAGAATTAGTAATTTAAATTAATTATATTTATCTTCTAATAAATATATGAATTAATTTAAATATTTATTTATAAATTAAACGTAAATAACATTCTAAATAAATTAAAAAGTTATTTTATTTATTTATTTATTCTTAATTTACTATTAAATTAATTATTTTACTATAGTTAATTTTATTTTGATAATTAATACATAATTATTCTATTTGAATAAAACTGTAATGATGCACTAAAGTTCGAACCCTAGTAGTTGAGCCACTGGTGTGTGCGTGTGCCTACAGGGCATTATGCCGTTGCTGGGGTGCAAACCTTAGCAGCTGCATCAGCTAGGGAAAGTGCAGTCTTGACTGCATGGGGTGGTTAGGTGCAACCTCAGCACCCTGCATGGGATGCATAGGCACACCATCATGCATTACCGCCTGCTCGGCATGGCTGCTTGGTTTTAGTAAGGCTAACCTCAATAGTAAACCTAGGTGCATGCAAGTGCGCTCATGCGCACCTACCTAAGCTGCCTGAATTGGGGCATCTGACCTCGACGCATTACCACACGTGCACCCATGGTGTGGTGCATAGGCCTACTTGGGCTTTTAAAAAAATCCAAGGTTTAAACCTTAGTGAATATTCCGGGCATTATTTGCCAAAAGTTTTTATGAGCAAAGGGCTTGGACTTATAAAAGATATATGTTTTAAAGGCTATGGGGAAGTTCAGATTTTATCAAATTATATAGATAGTGTTTTCAAATACTTTATGGGTATTAACAAAAAGATTACATGGCAAAGACAAATGCATGAATGTAAAGCAAAATTTCAAGACCCTAAGTATGCTTTGGATAAAATTTTTGTAATCTTAATTTTTTTTCTTTTCTAATTTCTAAAATGGGTCATGGTTTGGTTGGTTAAATTACTTCGGTCTATATATTTTGTTGATAGATGTATGTATATGTTTGATAACATGTCATATAAAATAGGTGAATGCCACTCAGACTTATCTTGATTATACATAATGAAAACCTTATATGATTTTAAAATATAGAGTGGGAGAGGTTTCAAACAAAAGCCATGACCTCTATTGTTGATCTATATGTGAAAGCATGGTAACACCTCGTGCCAGTTTCGCCCTAGCCATACCCCTCGTAGGTGGTTGACTGTCATCGGTATACTAGATTAGATCTCCCATGTGGAAAACATACTTGGGCATGCTTTATTTGGGATCATCCCTCGATGACTTGAATAGCACACAGATCAAATTTCATAAATAATGGTTATACACTCAAGATTGATTTTATAATTGTAGACAACTAATTTTGTTTGGGCCTATTCTTTGACAGTCCAAAACTATCCGAGATCAAGGATTTAGCGGCCACTCGGTAAGGATAAAATTTCTTAGGATGAACTGGATGTTTTCGATACTTATTTAATTATGCTTAAATGACTGCAGGTGCATGTAACAAAATTACCGCCATTTCAAGCATCGTACAGAATGAATCTCGGATAAAAAAAGATGAATTCAAGGTAAAAGAATTAGCTTTTAACTTTATTATTGTGAAATTTTGAAAATTTTTCTGTAGATGTTATCAAGGTGAAATTTCATATTTCTAAGAATGTTTTGTTGAATATGAAAAGTTGACTATCATATATTTTTATCGATACAATTGTGGTATTTACGCCGATATACACTCCAAAAAATCAAAAATATTCAAGGAAAAATTTATATTAGCATTTTATATCACAATGTATAAAGTTATTCATTTTAGTAATTTATTTTGAATTTTTCATTGCACTGCGAGAATCAGGCTCCTAAAATTTTTCCTGTTAAAATTATTTTGGATCTTCGATTTTCATCTTTACCATTTTTTTAATTAATATTTTGAATAATATGTTATATTTAAATCATTTTATATAAGTTTCAATGTATTTTTTGAAATCTTTCTAGTTTTAAAATACGAGCATTCCTTTATTTGTACAATTTTTTTATGAAATTTTCTCAAGTTTTGAACATCAAAATTCTTTAAATATATCCATTAAATTGCTATCAAATCATTTTTCAAATTTTATTTTATTTCATGAATTTTGTATTTTTTTCTAGAATTCCTCTATTTCTAATATACGAAGTTTTCTACTCCATAAATATTTTTAGTAGGACTTTTTTTTTAGTTTATAATTTTTAAAATTATTCAAATATTATTATTTAATTCATATTAAATCAGTTTTAAAATATACCTTTTATTTTATGAGTTTTAAAATTTTTCTTGTTACTAAGATACAGAGTTTTATACTCTATAATTTTTCGAGAAGACATTTTCCATTATATAATTTTTAAAATTCTTGAAATATTATTATTTAATTCATATTAAATTAGTTTTGAAAAATTTCATTTATTTAATGAGTTTTCAAATTTTTATGTTACTGAAATACGAATTTTTCTATTGTATAAATTTTTTTGGTAGGATTTTTTTGAGTTTATAATTTTTAAAATTATTCAAATATCGTTATTGAATTCATATTAATTCAATTTGTGAACATCCAATTTATTTTTTGAGTTTTGTATGTTTTCACATATAATAATTTTTTTGTGTGGTTTTTTCTAGTAAAATTTTACGAGTTTATAATTTTTAATTTTTTTGTACATAAAAAATTTCTTTATTATTAGATTAAAATAAATTGATCGTATAAAATTTTATTTCAAAAATATAATTTTTAATTTTTTAAAATTTAATCCTTTTAATTATTTTTTATGGTATAATTTTACAAATTATATAAATATCTTTCAAAATTCTCTAGACTTTGATTATGTAATGCATGACATCATCCACTAAAAGACAAAATCAATTAATTTTAGTCAAATCAAATTAACAAAAATAAAAAAATCTAAAAAAAATAAATGAATACATAAATAAGAAAATTGTAGAATTTGGTGGAAACTCCACCACCTTCGCCGTCCATTAACTCCTATAAATAGGAGTTTGATTCTTTCATTTTAGGCTTTTGGACGTTTTGAAAGGAAAAAAGAAAGGAAAAAAATTTGCTAATCTTCTAGCTTTTTTTTAAGGTAAATACATCATTCTTTTTGTTTTTCTTCACTTGATTTATTTTTTTATCTCATTTGTGAGTTGAATCTATGTTAAGGCTCATGGATTTTCATCCATGTTCAAAGGCTAAACATGGTGATGTTAGTAATTTTTCTATTTTTTGTTATTTTAGTGTTTTTTAGTTAAATCTTGGTTTTTTATGAAATATTCTTTTTATTGTTTTGATTTTGATTTTGTTATGATTATGTGGAGGTTTAAATTATTTCTTTGATGTTGTTTTGATGTTAGTATTTTGATTAGTGTATTTGTGTATATATTTTATGATTTTATTTTTATTTAAGCTAAATAATTGTTATTTATGTTATTTTTATGAATTTTTATAAAATCAAGCATGGATTTCATATTCTTCATCTTGGCCAAATCTGATTGGGGTTGATAATGATGATTTTATGCTTATTTTTGCTTTGATTTTATGATTTTTAGGTTATTTTGAAATGTTAATAAACATAGGGACTAAATTGCAAAACTTGTAAAAACTTTTTTAGGATATTCTTGGCTTGGTTGAGAGCTTTATAGGCATTAAAAATTCTGATTCTTGTGTTTACAAACATGATTTAGGCATTTTTAACACTTTAGGGGTCATTTTTCTATTTTAGGAAGTTTAAGGACTGAGTTCCAAAAAAGCCTTTGTACACATTTTTGCCACTTTTTTCTGGTGATTCTTTGCTGGTTTGATGATTTGTTGTGATGTTATGTGATATTTTATCATATAAGGGTCAAAATGTAATTTTGCAAAGTTTAGAGGCTATTTTGCAAAATGTAGAAAAAATTTTGTTTAGTGTTTGATTGGATTCTTGTTAATATATTTGCTATATTTTTCATGCATATTTTCCTGTGATTTTTATGATCTTAAGGTTATTTTATCACGTAAGGACTAAAATGAAAATTTAAAAAAGTCTAGGGATTAAATAGTAAATTTTAGTATTTAGGGGGTAAAACAGTTAAATTTATCACTTTTAAAAATTTCTAATATTCCTATGGCCTTTTGTAGGGGTATAGAAATTTTCAAAACTTTTCATATCCTCTTGGTTCTCTATCAGGTAGGAAATAAAATTTTCAAAAGTTTAAGGGCTTAATTGTAATTTTTGCATTTTTAGCCAAATTTTGAATTTTAGTTTCCCCATTTAGGATAAATTCATCATTTCATGATTATTTTAGTGCCTTTTAGGATAACTGGGATACTTTCATGTCGAAGATATACCCTAAAGGCGTTTTGGTAATTTTTCTTGAATCGAGTCTTACGTACTCATCATGATGCTTTAAGGCCAAAGGTGTATATTTAAGATAGGTTCATCATTTTATAATCATTTTTGTGTCTGTTAGGTTACCGAGATACTTCTATGTCAAAAATAGACCTTAAGTACATTTTATTAATTTACGCTAGAACCAAGTCTTACCTAATTATCGGGATACTTCTATGTCAAATGTGTACAGAAGGAATAGGTTTATTTGTTTATAAAGTCTTGGAATCTTTTAGGTACTGAGATATTTTTTTTGTTGAAGGTATACACTAAGGGTATTTTGGTAATGTTTCATAAAATCAAGTCCTAGATAGTAACCAGGATGCTTTTATATCGAAGGTGTATATTTAGGATATATTCATCATTTTTAATCATTTTAGTGCCCTTTAGAATAACTTGGATACTTTTATGTCGAAGGTATAGCCTAAAGGCATTTTAAGAATTTTTCCTCAAGCCGAGTCTTAGGTATTCACTGGGATGCTTCTAGGTGAAAGGTGCATATTTAGGATAAGTTCACATTATTAGTGTTATTTTTGAGTCTTTTATAATAAAATTGAATATTTTTGCAAATTAAGGCAATATCTCCATGTTAAAATAGTACGTGGAATTCCTATCAAAGTATGCGAAGGGTTCTATGGATTATTTTAATAACGAGATATCCTTTTCAAAATAAAAATCGAGATTTTTCAATTTTTGTAAAAATAAAATCTTTTGTACTCCACAGGTTTTCCAGCGGGGTACAACAGATATTTTGATAAATAAAACCTTCTGTATTCCACAGGCTTTCAGCAGGGTGTGAAAGAGAATGATAAAAATTTTCATGTTCTTCTGGTCCTTTGGAAGGGCATGGAAGAAATTATTATTTTTTAAATAAAACCTAATTTTCTCATCCGTAATGATAAATTTGTTTCATAAAATTTTATTTTAAGCATATGGAATTATAGTTAAATATCAAATATTGAAATTGAATAAAAATCAAAATTTAAGCTAACACAGGATTCATAAGGTATTAATTACAAGGCATCGTGAGAGCTCGATCCTTATGAATGTAACTAACTCCGGGCCCTTTCAAGCAATCTGGTGTGAACACAGACCTTAAAGTTTGTATTTATGGGTTTCATAACCCTTGAAATACGAACTCTGGCAGGTGACCAATCTTCTTGGCCAAAATAGGATTAGTGGTGACTCCAAAATAAATGGTGGTTTCATAACGACTATTTAGGAAGGTCGAGTGAGTGATTTATCTAGACTATTTAGTCCCCAGACACAAAATAAAATGAATAATCATACTAATAATGATATTTAAAATAAAATAAAATAATGATGTATAGATATTTATATAGGAATAAAGGGAACATCCACCATTTTAAGTCAGATTGGTCATGACTCTTATCTGAGCCATGTTTCGAAAATAATAACCTCCCTTCAGAGCCTTATTAATTAAAACTGGTGACCGAACAAGCGATTACTAATATATATCTTAACCTAGGCAGATTTAAGGTAACATATATTAATAGGATGAGATCCATGTTTTTGGCTATTTGTTTTATGATCACCCCTCAGTGGCTTAAAGCAATAGATGCTCAAACTTATCGTTGCAATGTTACATTTATAAGGTTTTTCATGTAGAAACATATATATATGTTTAATTGCAAAACGTATGTTTTATATTTGCTTGAACATGATTTAATGTTTCGAATATATTTATTTGTTTCAATTCAAAATGTCATCTTCACCTTTTATTTAAATTCTTACAAATAAAAAATTGAATAGAGAAAATTTTAAAGACTGAAAAGAAATCTGCTAATTATTCTTAACTGCTAGGAACACAAGTTTGTTTTTGATGAATCTTACCCACCTAAGCCTCAAAATGATGCATTTAATAGAAGGATTTCTTAGTTTACACTCGTTGGAAAAGGTCTAATGAGATAATTTGTTGTTATATGCTGCCTAGTAGGTCAAATGTTTTGCAAAAGCAACAGGAGAACTATGCCATGCTTGACAAATAATGGAAACTTGGACGACATGTTAAGAGGCCATGTTAAGTGGCTCGATAGTTTGCGATTATGAGTTTAATGAACTATAAGTAAAAGGCAAGTACTCTACTAAAGGATCATCTGCTCACGCTTATAGGATACTTTGCTGAGGCTACTAAAAAGGGTGCTGAGTTAGAATATAACACTTAAATTGAGATGTTGTTTAAAATTCTTTCTACGGATTTTATAGCTTTTTAGGCCACGTATAATCTAGGAAGCAAAGAGTTAGGTGCAATCTGGCTCATGAGGGAGTTACAAGCCTATAAGCTTATGCTCAATAATGGTAACCAACCAAAAGGAGAGGAAAATTTGGCAACTGCTTCTAATTTTGGTTTTGGGAACAAGAAAAGAAAGAAGCAAAATGCAAAGAAGCAAAGAGCTTCTAAGTCTTCTATTCCTCCTGCATCTAAAAGCAAGAAAAAAAAAAGAAAAACAGGCTGGAAAGACCCTAAAAACTCAAAGTATTTCCTTTATGGAAAGGTTGGTCTCTTTAAAAAGACTTATAAGGAATTCCTAGCCTCTATGGGTAGAGAAGTTAAGGATCTTCTTTACACGGAAGCTTATTTAGTGGAAGATTTAAAGAACACTTGGGTCATTAATTCTGAAGCAATTAATCATGTCTTTGTTTTCTTATAAGGGTTGAAGGAAATGAAAAGTCTGTTGAACAAGAGCCTCTCATTGAGAACTAGTCTGGGAGCATGGTGTTGGCTGAAGCAGTGGGAGACATATATCTTTATTTTGACAAATTTAGATTTATTTTGTTAAAAGACTATTTATTATGTTCCTAGTTTTAAGACATATTTTGGTTCCTTGTTTAATTAAATATTTTTATTCAATATCTTTTAGTAAAACTATGTTGATTTGTAAAAATAAGTCTTTTATCTATGGATGAATGGATGGTAATCTATATTTGATCAAACCAAAGATATATTCATTGCTAGACACTAACTAATGAATAGCTCTAAAAGGTTAAAAGCTTTTGATTCTAATCAGGTGTATTTTTTTTATTTAAGACTTGGCCATACTAGTAGTAAAAGATTCAAAGATAGGTGAATAATGGTCTATTAGAATATCTAAAGGAGGTATGTTTTCCCTAATGTAAAAGTTGTCTTTAATGTAGAATGACCATGAAGTATTTTTGGAGTAAAATGTACAAGGGCTAAAGATATTCTAGAAATTATGCATATAGAAGTGTGTGGCCCTAATTGCATCAAAGCACAGAGAGGGTATAAGTACCATGTATCATTCATAGATGACTACTCAAGGTTTGGATATGTGTACTTGATGCACTGTAAGAGCAAAATCTTTGACAAGTTCAAAGAGTATCGTGCAAAAATGAAAAAGCAATCGGGTAAATCTACTAAGACACTTCGATCCGATTAAGGTGGTGAATACCTTTCTGATGAATTTTTAGGACACCTTATAGAAAATGGGATTTTTTCCCAATTAACTGTAACTACTACTCCATAACAGAATGGTGCAATTGAGAGAAAGGATAACAATTTACTGGATATGGTACGATCCATGATGAGTTATTCAAAGCTTCTATTATCTTTTTGGGGATATGCACTACAAATGGCATATTACATTTTGAACCAAGTTTTAACTAAGTTTGCTCCTAAAACTCCTTATGAGTTATGAAAGGGCAAGAAACCCTTCATTGGACATTTAAGAATATTGGGGTGCTCGCCGCATGTATTGATAAGGAACCAAAGAAATTAGAATCATGTTTAGAATTGTGCATGTTTATAGGGTATCTTAAGGGAATAAAGGGAGGACTATATTATAATTAGAAGAAACAAAGAATCATTGTTTCAACCTATGCAACTTTGCTTGAGAAGAGTTACATGAATAAATTTAAACCTTAAAGTAAAGTGGTGATCAAGGAATTATTGAAAGAAAAAATTGCTCCATAGATTATAACTTTAGATCTTATTCCAAGTTTTGGGGAAAGATAAGCACATGATCAAGCAACTAGGGAGCTTTATCATAGTGAGAGGGTTCCTAATAAACCTAATTTCTTTATGTATGATGGAAAGATTTATTAATCCAAGGCCATGGAACATGAAAATGACCCTATTTCCTATGATGAAGCTATGGGTGATGTTAATGCAAAGCTTTGGCAAAAGGCTATGAACATGGAGATGTATTTTATTAAATCCAATTCGGTTTGGAAGCTTGTAGACCTTCTTGAAGGGATAAAACTTATAGGATGTAAGTGGGTTTACAAGAGAAAAAGGAATATCGAAGGGACAGTCAAAACCTTTAAGGCTAAACTAGCAGTAAAGGGATAGATGCAAAAGACTAGCGTTGACTGTGATAAGACCTTTTTGCTTATTGCAATACTTAAGTCCATTCGTATTCTTCTATTCATTGTTGCAGCTCTAGATTATGAGATCTAGCAAATGGATGTCAATACAGCATTCTTGAATAGCCATCTTAATGAGAGCATCTATACGATGCAACCAAATGGGTTTGTAGCAAAGGGCTAGGAAGCAAAAGTTTGCAAGTTGCTTAGGTCTATTTATGGATTAAAGCGAGCCTCCTGCTCATGGAACCAAAGATTTGATCAAGCGAACAAGGTCTTTGGGTTTAAACAAAATGTTAATGAAGCTTGTGTTTATAAATGTATTAGGAGGGTAAAATAATTTTTTTAATCTTAAAGATGACATACTACTTATTGGGATGATGTAAAGAATTTATCATCAGTCAAACTATGGTTGTTGCAATAGTTTGACATAAATGTTTTATAAGAAGCTAATTATGTTTTAGGCATTCATCTTTTTAGAGATCAAAAGAATAGGATGATAGCTTTGCCCCAAGTTTCATATGTTGACAAAATTATTGAAGGGAATGCAATGCAAAATGCTAAAAAAGGCTCACAACCTTTCATGGTAGGATTCACTCTTTTATTGGATGATTATCGTAAGACATTCAAAGAAAGAAAGTGCATGAAGAAAATCCATTATGCATCTGCTATGGGCAGTCTCAAATATGCTATGCTTTGAGACACATCCAGATATTTGTTATTGGGTTGGTATTGTAAATCAATATCAGTCAAATCCCAACAACAAGCATTGGCAAGCTATGAAGCATATACTCAAGTATC
>JBBYHL010000021.1:16703198-16729710 GCA_038381835.1 Adansonia madagascariensis
ACTAAAGAATCTAGACACGACAAGAAGACAAAACATACAGACAGGAAGTACCATATTAAAATAGAGTTGGCAATGGATGGAGTTGTTAAAGTCTACAAAATCACGTTTGAGGATAACCTGGCTGATCCTTTTGCTTAAACTCTAGTGGCTAAGAGTTTTAAAAGGCATGTCGAGGGCATGAGGATGCGAAACATGACTTATGTACTCCCTTAGGGTAAGTGAGAGATTGTTAGGAATGTCTTAAGGATGAAAGACATTTTAATGTATTTCATTAGTTTGAACTAATTAATCATATTTAGATATTCAAGGTTTTCATCCTCATTTAGATTTACATGTTAAAGTAAATGCAAACAAATATGGCTCATTTACTACTTGTGTTTATACTGTTAGAATGTTGCATATATTGGACTTTATATGTGGGAAGACAACATTCTAAGGTAAGTAGTCTAAATTGATAGTCCATAGTCTATGGGGTTAATCTGAGCAACTAACCTATGTTAAGACTATTATGTTATCTAAATCCAGTTAGGGAGATGGCTTATCTTGGTCATCCAGAGTGGGTTGACTCTTAAGTAGAGACATAAATATATTACCTAGAGGTGGTGATATGTTGGATTGGACCAAAGTGCAATTATTGTGTTAATAAGTTTGTTTACTTAGATTAATTCACTTTGGACATTCATTGTGTAATTACCTTAATCCTGAGTAAGTAGTTGACTGCATATGTATAACTTTTATACTTTGACATTCTAAAGGCTAAAGCATCTCAAAGTAGTAAGCTACTAGATTGATTTGTTCGATATATGACTTATGCTTGATAGGAGCTTTGCTTATAGATAGGGAATCGTAGCTCTTATAAAGAGTTAAGGTTATCCTCTTAAAAAGCATTATACGAGATAGTGAAATGGATGACACCTTGATAATATGTTTATTGAATGATAAATTGTTCACTCATGGTAAGCAATCATTTTCACATAAAGAGTATAATGACAAGGTCATTGGACCAAAAAGCTTTTCATAAAGCTTATTTAAATATGGTATATAATTGGGAATGCAGTCTTAGGTCTTTAATGGTATGACTTTGAGATTTATAATTATGTGATTAATTATTTGGTGTAGAAGAATTAATACATAGAATATTGGAGCCTAATTATATATGTCCAATTAGTCCCCCCACTAGCTCAATATAATTCCTTAAGGGATGGTTATTGATTGGAAAACTTGTAGTTAGATGATTCTCAATATGGTGAAATGATATCTCAGGTACATTCCTTTTAAGGGTAGTAGGCATTTGTTTCGGTAAATGTATAGAAGATAGTTTTTTGTTATTTATTTAGAATATATATTTAATTTGATTAAATATTTATTTAGACAAGAATTAGTAATTTAAATTAATTGTATTTATATTCTGATAAATATAGGTGTAGACACCCCATTTTGTCTAAGCGAACATTTGAAATATCAGGAGTCATCGCCCGAGGTACCATCGAGGTTATTCGAAGAAGCATGGGTCAGGTTCCCACATTCTCAACTAAGGTAAATAGTTTGGAGAATCAAAGGTAAAAAAAATCTACGTTTTTTTATGTATGCCTTGATATATAGATGTGAGTATTTATACAAGGCTCCATATTATCCAAATTCCAAAATCATGCTAGTTGGATGATACCAAAGGGCATGGTATCAATACTTGAGGAGTGGTATCGATACCAATGGTGTTTGTATTTATAAATAGTTATGTCATATCTAAAATCATGATTTTTGGCTAACAAATACCAATATAAAAGTGCATGTATCGATATAACAAGCTTGGTATTGATACAGGCTTGTTGATTTTGATACACAATGCTTTGTATCAATACCATATTCAAAGTACCGATACATTCTGGGTTTCTTTGCACATTGTATCCATACAAAACATAATGTATTGATACATAAAGTTATTATTGGCATAATTCGAGACATTTTTCCTCCCTTCATACCAAGACTTCAAAGCTTGAATTTGGTCACAACATTGACCTTAGGCATAACTTCATAGAAATCATGTGAATTTAATTTTTGGGTTCTAAACTTTGGATTCACACATTTTAGAAAGGCCTAATAAGGTTGGCATAAGGGTATTTTATAAGAAAATCCGATTTTATGAAGGACAAACTTAAGATTACTTATTTCATCAGCTAATGCATGGTTTTCTTCACCTGCAAGAATCTGGATTAACTAATCAAATGCTAAAATTATCACATTGGTACAATGAGTTATCATATAGTACATGCCAAAAGTCCTATATGCTCTCATTCTAGGTCATCTTAGTAGCTAAAATTATCCACTACATACTCTAATTTTTACTCAGCTGAGAAAAGAACTATATACATTAGCCACCAAAAAAATTCTGAAGCTTTCCCAAAAGCTACATTCCTATAGCTCTCTTTCCACCCTTCTAAAAACCCATCCAAAACCTCTTATTTCTCTCATCTTTATCTTATATACTATCCTTTATAGCCACCATAACCAAAAGCTCTTTCTTTTCATTCTTTCTTTGCTAATCCATAGCAAAGAAAAGGAAACACATGAGCTAAAGTTGTTAGATTACTGTTTAAGGATATATTTAGGAGTTCAAGCTTCCATTTAGGTATATTTTCTATCTTTTCTTCCTTTCATTTTCTATTTTTCTTCATCATCATCATTTTAGTGAACCTCAATGTTTCCATGACCTTATTAAGGCTTCTATGTATTATTAAGGCTTATCTATGTTAGCCTTATGATTTTGATGACTTTTTTGGTGCTTCAATGGTGTTTTGATGAACTAGAATGCCATATTTCTGATTGACATTAAAACAACACATGCTCATTCATTCTTGTCATATTTTTTTCATCTCAATATGCACATTTCATGTGTAAATGTTTAGCCTAGCATATTTTAATCTTGACCATACTTTGGGATGCATTTTCACTATGATTTCTTTGTTGAAGTGCATGGATAGTTTTTTGTTTTGAGTGATTATTTAGGTTTGATATCTTCACTTATTTTAGTTCATCATATGTTTGTTGAAATGGCTTTTTGATGCTTGTAAAAATCTATATTCAAAGAAAACAACAAGTTAAGTCTATGCTATCCTTAATGGAGGGGATTATTGCAGATTTAATGTTTTCAACATATTCGTGCTCCAATTTGGGGATATATAAAGCACAGATGTTTGGAATCATGGCCTTATTTTGCCAAATAAATTCTATTTTTAATCCAAAATTAAAATTGTGTACAAGTATTTAGTTTAAGCCTTGTTTTGAGCTTATCATGACTACTGGCATGGATAGCGGATGATTCGACAACCTACTCTATAGGAGTTAGATTGGTCTGTTACTTCACTACCATGGACCTTAGTGATTGGGCATTAGCATGTTCAGCAACTTGACATATGACCATAAAGCCCTTAACCCAAAGAAACCCTTGTTTTGGTACTAGTAGCACAGTGATCCCCACTTGAAAAATTATTTTCAGACTCATTTCTAAAATTTCCTAGCATTTTTTCATTAAAAAGGCTTCAGATTACCTTTACAGTGATACATCATTTGCCTTCGGATCATTTCGAATATGGGAGTTATGATTTTTTGAACCTTCACTATCCAAGATGCCTAAAAACAGTGATTTGTATTATGTTTAGGCAATTTCGACCCATCAAATAATTTTTCTTGACTTTTTTAATCATTTTTCTTGAAAAGTTTGCAAAATTCCCTTTTCGAGCAGGTGCTATTTGCAATTTAACTATTCTGATGAGTCCAGGGTGGTTTTTCAAAATTCATTACTCTTTCTTCTAACACTGGCTGTCAATGCTAACTTAGACCCTATTTCATAAATTAATTCCACCAAGAAAGCAATTTTTCAAGATTTTTGAAATATTCTTAAATTAATCCTTATCAAGTTACCTTTCTAATAGTACTTTGTTTGCCACTAGAAACCATCGAATCAAACCAAAATAAATTTGGGAAAGTGGAAAGCATGATGCTGTACGCTGTTTTTGTTAAACTCAAAAAATTTATTTGAATTTTCTCAAACTGTCTTTTCTAGTCATTCAAATGACTCAAAATATATGTAAGTATTTCTCCCATAGTGTCATGGGTCACGACATAGGTCCTTTTAGGCTTAGATCAAAACCCAAAAGTGTTTTTTAATTTTTTTAAAAAAATTAATTTTCTATTCTAAAATCTTGTTTCTTTAAAAAATATATATTAAAAATTTTGATTTTCAAAAATCATTCAAAATCTCTCTTTTTTAAGGGATTTTCTAACCTTGTTTTCTTCAAAAAGATACTTTAACTCCGCTTTTCCAAAATAAATCCAAAATCTAAGTTTCCTCTCCTCCGAGCTTCCCTAAACCTTTTATCAAAATTTTCATGCCTAATACGACAATTGGATCCAAATATGTCTCAAAATTGTTAATCCAATTTATTCCTTAAAAACCAAGGTCAATATGCGATACATCTCAATCATCCCTTTTTTTTTATGTTTTCGTGTATTCAACTTTAATGCTGCTTTTATTATATTTCTTTATGTCTTACTAACCGGTTTCTCATCTTGAGGATGATTTGCATTCATGCTTTCAAAAAAAAAAAATTATTAAGCTCGAGTTAATGTTTTATGTTAATATCCCTTCATTGCTTGATGTAAAGTATCTTTATTTTACTGAATCTTTTATGTTTTTCTTCCCTTCTGGGTTAAATAGAGAGATATTAATTAAACTTTTATCATAAAAATCTAGATTTAGTAATTAAGAATTTGCATTCATAAGAAAAGGATTACACATAAATAGTGATCGCATGAAGAACCGAGAAAAATTGAGACTTCATTAATTTGTGGCTATATGGTACCAATTTTATGCATCGTGGGGGTGCTAATCCTTCCCCACATGTAACCAACTCTCGGATCCTTGTAAAATGAACTCTTGTATACATAGTTCATAAAATCTATATTTCAAGTTTTGTAACTCAAAATCACGGTTTTAATAGGTATCTAATCATACCTAGCCCAAAATGATCAGTATCGACTCCAAGTCATGGTCATTTCATAATGACCATCCAAGACAGGTCGGTTAAGCGATTCATCCAATGATCTTCCCTTAGACTTTCATTCTATTATGCCTAATTCAAATCTCAATCAAGGGATGATCCAAAGGTGAGCATTTCTCTCTTTCATTTTTAAGTCGTAGGGCACCGTGGAGAGGGCACATCGTGATAGCTTGGCGACTTCACTAGGGATATAATTTTGAGTGCCAGGCCTACAACTAGCTAAATTTTATCATAATTGTTGGTTTCCCTCGATTTTAGTCATTATTTATTTGTAATCCTCTTTTTTCATTTTTTTTGTATAAAAATTTATTTGCTATCACTCACTATGTTTTTGTGTTTGCCGTGATTGCTAGTGTTCTTTCCTACTCAAATAATGAATACAATAATATTGGTATAATGGTAATAATGAGTAAATAAAATAATTTGATTGTTTCCCCGACACACACTGCACATTTACATCTGCATTAGATTTTCATCCTTTTTTTTCTTATTGAAAGGATAACACTTTTATTAGGTGAAAGAGAGCCAATTGCCCTCCATGGCATATCTTCTTTACCCATAGGCTAGTAATATCTTTCGTGGTGCAAAGTACCTATGCTCCTATGGTATTCTTTTTATTTTTATGGGCATAAGAAAATAAATCCACTCGAATCGAACCCGTTCTACCATGCCTATGATGGGCCTAGGATCGGGGTGCCTTGGCTATCCTTATCAGATCGAAGAGTGGTTATAGCTGGCCATAAGAGGGAAACCATGTCAGGGCATATCGAAGTGCTACTAGATTGACTTGGAGAATAAGATATTCAGGGAAACACTTCTTACCTATTACTCCCTTTTATCATTTTTTTTGCTGCATAGAAAATGATGAACATACATCATCACCAGTACCTTTTCTCCTGACCCAAATTATGTCATTGTCGCAACGTGGCCCAGATACGAATCTTGACTAATGCTGACTTAAAATGGTGGATGTATGCCTTATTCATATATATCTTTATATCATTATTCTTTTAATTTTTAGGGGCCCATATCATTACTATTTTTTATTATTTTTTGTGTCTAGAGAATGAGTTATTGAGATGAATCACTCACTCGACTTCTTTAAATAGTCATTATGAAATGACCATTTATTTTGTAGTTGCCACTAATCTATTTTGGTTAGGTCAGATTGATCACCTACTAAAGTTTGCATTTCAAAGGTATGAAACCCTTAAAAACAAACTTTGAGGTTTATGCTCATACCAAAGATCATTTGATAAGGTTGGAGAGTCGATTACAATTACAAGGATTGACCTTCTTATGATGCCTAGAAGTCGATACCTTGTTAACCCTATGTTAATCTAAATTATGATTTTTATTTGGTTTCAATATTCGATATTTAATTATAATTCTCATATTTAAAAATAAAATTTTATGGAATAAATTTATTATTTTGAATGAAAAAAATTAGGTTTTTAATATTTTAAAAATCAAAATTTCTTTCATACCTTCCAAGACAACCAGAAGAATGTGAAGGTTTTTATCATTCTCTTTCAAACCCAGTGGAGAGCAGATAGAATATGAAAGGTTTTGAAAATCAAAATATCTTTCGTATCCCGTTATAACATCAGAGGAATACAAAAGGTTTTATTTTTATTTTTTGAAATTCATGGAAAATCTTGATTTTCATTTTTTTAAAAGGATATCTAGTTATTAAAATGATTTGTAGAACCCCTATCATATTCTAGGAGAAATTTCACATGTTATTTTAACATCGGAGTCATTGCCTTAATTTTATAAAAAATTCCAATTTTATTAATAATGTTAAAAAAATTATCCTACGGCTCGATTTAGACAAAAATGTACTAAACTCGTCTCTAAGGATCTGAATTTGGTTTGTTTAACCAACATGTCCCTTAAGGTACACCTTTGATGTAAAAGTATCATGGTGACCATGAAGAACTCGATTCCAAAATTAATTAATGAATTGCTTCGAAAGTGTACGTTCGATATATAAGTATCTAGGTGACCGTAAAGGATTTGTTGACTCTATAAAAGATGAACCTATCCCTGTTATGCACCTTCGACATATAAGTATCTCGATGATCATAAAGGATTCAATTTTAAGGTAAATTACTAAAATACCCCAAGGTATACCTTCGACATATATGTATCTCGGTAACCTAAAGGGTTGGATGACACCATGAACAAATGAATCTACTCCTACTATACACCTTCTACTTATAAGTATCCTGCTGATTACATAGGACTTGGTTGTAGTCTAAATTACTAAAATACCTATATGGTATACCTTTGACATATACGTATTCCGATAACCTAGAGGATTGGAAAATGATATAAAATGATAATTATACCTTCCATGGGCAACTTAAATATCAAAAACAACCTAAAATGCAAAATTACTAATAGGTCCCTAAACTTTTCAAAATTACATTTTGTACCTTAATGAAAAATCGAAAGAATATGAAAAGTTTTAATAATTTCGACACCCCTACAGAAGACCATAGGAATGTTAGAAATATTTTTTTAATGTCAAAAAATATCATATTAACTTTAAAATGCAAAGTTTTTTAAATGGTTCATAGAATTTTCTAACTTCGCAATTTAGTCTTTACATAAAATTAAATCATAATTAAACACAAAATTCATCAAAAAAATTATGGAAATCATACCAAAAATCATATGAATAAATCTTTATACTTTTCAAAATTGCATTCTGCTCCCTAATGGAAAACAAGAAGGGTACAGAAAGTTTTAATAATTTTTACACTCTTAAGGAAGACACCATAGGAATATTAGAAATATTTTAAAATGACAAAAAAAAAAAAACAATTTACCCTTAAATGTGAAGATATGCTAAATGGTCTCTAAACTTTTTTAATTTGGCAATTTGATCCTTACATGGAAAAACGCCACAAAAAATCATCAAACATTTGAAAATTAACACGTAAAACATGGCCAACATTCTCATGGAGATTTGGCCAAACACCTTGCCCTTGAAACAAAATTTTTCACTTTTTTGCAAACTAGTCCTTTAACATTGTAAAATTAAAATTAGCCCCTAAAATGTAAGAAAAACATAAATATGTTTGAAAATGCCTAAAACACTCCTTCCATGGTGTTGAGGAGCTTCGACCAAGCAAGGATAATATATGAAAAATTTTTAAATTTTGACAATTTAGTCCTTAAATTTCTTATTATTGCAAATAACCCGAAAACCATAAAATCAACAAAAAAATAAGCATAAAATCATAATAAAAAATTCCTATTAAATTCGGCCAGGGTGAGAAGTAAGCATGCACCAATATTTTGTAATACAAAATCATGAAAATAACCATGAATAAATATCATCAAACTTAAATACAAAATAAAATCACTAAACAAAATAAATATATAAATATATAAATCAACATATTAACATGAAAATATTAAGAAAAAACAATATAAACATAAACATGTATATGCAACAAAACTAATACCACATCAATAACAATAATATTTCATAAAAGAAAATCAAGCTTTAAATAAAAATATTAAATATAACAACAAATATATAAAAAATTGTTCATTGTCAACATGTTAGCCTTTCAACGTGGATGAAAATTCATGAGCTCAACGTGATTTTGACACAAAAAATGAAAAAAATGATGGAAAATGAAAAAAAAACAAAAATTACAAGATTTTTACATGAAATTAACTTGAAAGGCTTGAAAACTTAAAAATCTTGAAATTTTTTAAGAAAAATAGCTAAATTTGGCTATGGAAATCATTAGCTATTTGTGAAAAGTTCTCCCCTGGTTTTTCTAGGTGGGAGAGTTTGCCAAGAATGTTCTCAAACCTTCTTGGCCAAATGGCTTTCTATATTTTTCTTTTTTCTTTCTTTTTGTTATTTTTTATATTTAATATTTATTTGATTTGATTTTTATTAATTAAATTATTTAATTTAAATTAACTAATTTTGTCATCATATGGATGGTGTCATCCATGATCACATTGAATCTAAAGAGTTTTTGTGATATTTATATAATATGTAAAATTATACTTTAAAAATTAGTTAGAAGGATTAAATTAAAAAACTAAAAAATTATTTATTTAAAATAAAATTTTATATGATCAATTTAATTTAATCTAATAATAAAAACAATTTTTATGTACAAGAAAAAACATTAAAAATAGTAAACTTGTAAAATTTTACTAGAAAACCTTTATCAAGAAAAATTGTTATATGCAAAAAAAAATGCTAAACTCATAAAATAGATTGAATTGTTACAAACTAAATTAATATGAATTTAACAATGATATTTGAAGAATTTTAAAAAATATAAACTCACAAAAATCCTATAGAAAATTTTACAGAGTAGAAAATCTCGTATCTTGGAGAGAAGAAAACTAATTTAATATAAATTAAACAATAATAGTTTAAAAATTTTAAAATTATACATTCAGATAAATCCTGTCAAAAAAACTATGGAGTTTTTCAACTCTGTATCTTGAAAATGGGAAAATTCTAAAAAAAGTAAAATAAAACTCATAAAATAAATTAAAATTTGAAAAACTAATTTAATATAAATTAAATAATAATATTTGAAGAATTTTAAAAATTATAAATTCAAAAAAATCCCCTAAAAAAAGTTACGGAGTTGAAAACTCCATATCATGGAAACAAGATTCTAAAAAACAAAACAAAGCTCTATTCATAAAATAAATTTAATTTTGAAAAATGATGTAATATGAATTAAATGAAAATATTTGAAAATTTATAAAAAAATTATAAACTTAGAAAAATCTTTCCAAAAAAATTTATTGAGTAGAAAATTCCATAACTTGGAAACAGGAAAATCTTAAAAAATAGAACAAAACTCATAAAATAAATTAAATTTTAAAAAACTTATTTAGTATGATTTTAATAAAAATATTTGAAAAATTTTAAAAATTCTAAACTTAAAAAAATCTTACTGAAAAAATTTACAGAGTAGACAACTTCGTCTCTTGGAATAGGAAAATTTTAAAAATATGTTCAAATTTTATAAAAATGAATTTTATCCAATATATTAATCAAGATATTAATTTATAAACATAATAAAGGTGAAAATTTGAAATCCGAAACAATTTTTACCAAAAAAATTTCACAAGTATGATATTCATGGTATTGTGAAAATTCAAATTTGATCCCAAAATTTACGACTTGATACCTCGTGGTAAAAAATACCAATACGAATTTTCCTTGAATATTTCTAATTTTTGAAGTACATATCGGCTTAAATACCACACTAGTATTGATGAAAATATACAACAGTTAACTTCCCAAATTTAATGAAAAATTCTTAAAAATTTTAAAAAATGAAAAATTTGATCTAAATAACATATGTAGAAACAAATTTCAAAATTTCACAAACATAGAGTTAAAAGCTAACTTTTTTACCTTCGTATTTTTATCCGAGATTTGCAATGTATGACCTTTGAAACACCACTAATTTTGTCATGTGCACCTACGATTGCTTAAGCATAACTAAATAGGTCTTGAAAATGTACATTTCATCAGAAGGAAATTTACCCCCCACTGGGACAAGTATCTAATTTTTGTATTTTGGATTTTTTAGACTAATGGGGAAGGGGGCTTGAACAAAAATAGGTCTCTACAACTGCCTTTCTTTGACCGTTGCTGAAAATCAGGAATAGGGCAAAGATGAAATAGACATAATTTTGTTCGAGCCATATAAGCTTTGCTAAAAATGTTTTTTTACATATATATACAAATTGCATCATTTTTTCATACATATATAACCGGCTGCATCAATTTTTCATTTAAGTGCTAATTTCACCGAGCAATAACCATCATTTACTGTTGGGCTGAATGTTATGGATGCTAATTTTGAAGGGCAGTAACCATCGTCTACTTTTGGGCTTAATGTTATGAAGGCCAATTTCGAAGGGCAATAACCATCATACTTTAATGTTATTGATGCCGATTTTAAAGGGCAATAACCATTATCTACTCTTGGGTTAATGTTATGGATGCCAATTTCAAAGGCCAATAACCATCATCTACTCTTATGCTTAATGTAAATTTCTTCAACTGTATGAAAACTTTTGAAAGCTTTGAGCATCACCATCGAAGCTTTGAAAATATTTTTCTAAATGAAAATTTTTGAATGCTTCGAATATCACCATCAAAGCTTTGAAAATATTCTCGAATGAAAGTTTCTAAATAAAAGTTTCTAGATACTTCGAATATCATCATCAAAACTTTGAACTTTTTTTACCTACCTGACAATAAGATTGTTTGAAGGGGCAGTAAATTTCTTCAAGGAATTTTCAACTCTTCCAGAGTAGTCATCAAATATCAAATTAATGTTCATCAATTTAAATATATAACTTATGCAATTGAATAAGTATGCCTAGAGCATATTGACAAACTTCTATTGAAATTGTGCGAAGTATACATTTAATCAAATTCCAAGATATATAGAATGACATCACCTTCTCATTTTGACCTGTGGAAAAAGTTTACTTGATTAAAATCTATGAAAAAATTTGAAATCATTTCAACCATGAATTTTCCAATATCAAGGATAATGGATATGGTATTTTCATCATGATGTTAAAGTTTTCTTGTGATCATTGATCACTATTCAAGACATCTTTGAATGTGATGAAGAAATAAATTTAGAGGCAGAAATGGGGTGGCACTACTAAAATTTATCTTAAAGAAATTGATATAACGAGGTCAAGGTTTATCAAGACCAAATTTAGATGGATGTTTGTTTCATAGGAGTTTTTTGAAAAGAAAAAAATCAAGGTATGTCATCCTTTTAATCTTCAAACACAATAACCTGACAAATGTTAAACTAATGCTAGTAAACACTAAGTCCTAAAAGGGTTAATTTGCAAGGCCTTCGGTATGCATTAATTTCTAAAGTTAGGCATAAAAGTTTTAAAAGCTTATTGTGAAAGGAATCAATTTTAGGTCTTTTGATACAACTTTTTGTTGATATCATAACATTTCCAAAGGTTTGGATTACTTTTGAATTAGCATGAAGGGTCCTCTCCTATTAGTGGCTATCTTTGATGGTTTAGAAACAATTTTAAAGCCTTTAAGCTTGTTTGAGACTACTTTTTTCAAATTTTTACTCCAAAATTTCATTTTTAATTGACTGTCCTATCATATTCTTAAGAACTTAAACATTATTCAAAAGGATGAATTTAGAAAAAACTTTCCTAGGAATAGATCAATAACTCAAATAGCTATATTTGATCAAAATAAACTTTTTTAGGTACTAGTGTAGGCTATGGTTCTTGCTTTAGAAAGAAAAGGATAAATAGGCCCAAATGAAGTATTTAAGGGTAATTGAATCAAGAATCATCTTCTTTCAAAAGAAGTTGACTCTAACATGTTTTTTAAGATTAAAAATCTTTGTTTCTTTATCTTTTTTTGCTTTTTAATTTTTCTTTATTTTTCTTTATTTCTCTTTATTTCATTCTTTATCTTTCTTTTCTTTATTCTTCATTCTAAAAGAACTTGAAATTTACTCCATTCATTGTATTGAATACTTGAACTTGAAATTTGAATTTTCTTTATTTTTCACTTTAAATATATGAACTTGAAATCTGGACTTTTTTTTCTTAAAAATTTACTCCATGCTATTTGACTTTATCTTCTTGTAACTTTAAGGTGAAATTTGCTTCTTTTTATTTTGAAGCTTTGATTCATTTGCCCCTAATATAAAGGGTGGTCTTTGATTGAGATCTAAAAAAAGAAAATAAATTATTAGGCTCAAAGAGGACTGCAAAGTGATAATTTTCTATATTTGTGAATGGATAGAGAAATAAAGTAATTTATCATTTTAAACACAGCCATTTGAGTTGGCAAATATTTCACTAGGAACAAGGATAACTTCTTTCTGAAATCATTTCAAGTACCTTAAGTACATGATGTTGTAATCAATTTTTTTAAGGCTTATGGTATGCCTTTTAATATTATCAACTTTGTAGCTACCATTGAATCATGGTTCTGATTAAGCCTTTAAGAAAGAAATCTAATTGGCATAGAAAAACATCTTGGATTTCATATCTTAAGTATTAGGTACTGGACCAAAAGATTTTATTCAAAGGAAAAGGATTTTTTTTGCTCTTACTCTTATTCTTCCTAAATTGAGGATTTGGAAGAGTGTGAAGTTATGGCAAAAGGTTATCCAAATGAGGAGAAATCTCAAAATAAACATAATTATTTTAACACATGTCAAACTAGTGATATTTGAATTTTTTAGGAAGATGACCTATTGGTTTGGCCTGCAAAGAATCCATAGAAAAAAATTTGGATATGAAAAGTCTATAGTGGCAAAATGTCTATGGTTAATTGTTTGGGATATGCATATATGTGAAAATAAATGACCTTTCTAAGGGAATTTAATCTAATAGTAATCACCTATCAAAGAAAAATTTTTCAAAATATTCTTATTATCCTAAATATTGGAAATTAACAAAATTCATGGTTCATGACAATATATATGCTATTTACAAGCCAAAATTTATTTCATAATTTACAATTTTCAAAAAAGAATGTACAAAGTTTTATAGTGAAAATACAAACTACCCCTGATTAGCATACTATCATAAGGTAGTGATCCTTCGACCAATCATCCTTGACGTATGTCCCTTAGCTTTTAGAATTTTACTAGGTTAGCATTCTTGAATACATAGCAGTCCTCCATGGAATGACTTTCCACCTTTTAGTGATACTCACATCTCACACTCAAATTATACCATTCTAGGTAGAGAGGTTTCCTAGGCTTTCTTAGGTTAGTAAAGATCATCTGATTCTAAATAAGCAAAGGAAAGAGCTCGATATAGGAAATCATTAGGGCATGATATACCTTCATCCTTTTTTTTTTGCTTCTAAGAATTGCTTAAAATTTCTTCCGGGTCTCTTTACCTTTTAGAACTTGACGTCAAAAGAGTTTGTGTAAAGGACTATGAGGTATAACTATAAACCTCTTAACCTCGTTGAGCAATGAAAGGCTGGCCTATCCAAATGGATTTCTTTATTTTCTTGACTCACTATGGTCTTGGCTTCTATTGACCGTGACTTACTAGAATTTAAAGATAGGATCATTTTGTCTTCCTATATATGCCACCTAGGTAGTGTCCATGATTTTTCTCATTCTTATGCTGTGTTCAATTCTTTCTAAAGCAAATAAAATATCTGTAAACTTGAAGAATTCATTTTCGACCACTTTGTCATAGTACAGAGATGGCAGAGTATCCACAAAGTAGGCGTGCATTTCTTTACTAGTGAGAGGTGGCTAGACATGCGAAGCTATGTCTTTCCATGTACAAGCATATTCTATGAATCTCTTGTTAGGATTCTTTCTCATATTTGGAGGGTTCATTGACCCAGAATGATTTCTAACCTGTGCTCTTATTATCATAAAAAGGCTCAAGTAAAATCCTTTTATCTGTTCACTTGGCCTTTTTCTAAATGGAAATACCATTCTAGAGCTGCCTCAGTCAAGCTTCTAGGAAAAATATGGATGACCAACTTCTCATTTCCAGTGTAGCTAGCCATTTTATGGCAATATATCATCAGATGCATCTTGGGGCATGCGAGTCCACCATCGAGCTTTGAAATTTTAAACTTCAGTGAGATAATCAAATCTGGCATTGGCCTAAAATTATTAAAATGAACACTACTATAGAGCTTATCCCTTTCTATGGCCTCAAATCTTCTGTTAAGGAGCTGTAACTTCTTTTTCAATTTTTACTTTAGTGAACGTTTTGCCCATTCGCTTACAACTTTCTTCTTCATCCAAGTAAGGCACTGCTGACTCCTCTTATGGGACAATGATATTTGTTTTGCCTTTTGTAGAATGGTATCAAAGTTAGTATTAATGGTTAGTGGTGGAATAAGTGCAAGCATATTTTGTTGTACATCCTGGGTATTTGTTGACTGTGTATCTTGCATATTGGTCAGTGGTCTTTTAGTTTTCACTACCCCAGATATCCTAGTAAGAGTGTTAGCAGTAGTAGCTTTTGGTTGTTAGAGAATTAGCTTGCTTGTCTCGAGTGGTGCTAT
Source organism: Adansonia madagascariensis (assembly GCA_038381835.1). Taxonomy (NCBI): domain Eukaryota; kingdom Viridiplantae; phylum Streptophyta; class Magnoliopsida; order Malvales; family Malvaceae; genus Adansonia; species Adansonia madagascariensis. The sequence goes on from JBBYHL010000021.1 coordinate 16,718,328, forward strand.
CGAATTTAAAGTTTGTACTTGCACTTCATGTTGTGTGGTATCTTCTATTTAGCGATTCCTATTACTTTACTTTAAAAATGAAAAAAAAATTTTTACATCAGTATGCATGAATACATATATATCTTGTCAACATTTATCTTTATTATCTTCCATGTATGTATGTTAACAAATGGAAAAATCAATGTATGAATGAATAGAAAACTGCATGAATGAATAAATGCATAGAGCAGTATCTGATGAGACATATTGGATGTTAAGTAATAGGCTAAGTATTAGACAGAGAGATTATTGTAAAGGCAAGAATCTATGGAATTCAAGTCACGATTCTACACTTTGTTTCATTAACCAAAACCCTTTGATTTATTCATTCATAATTAGTGAACATCTATAGGACTCAAAATAACAAGTAACAAAAAAACTATCTAGATATGTTGGTTTCTAGGGAATCTCTACAAGTCTTGGTCAATCTTTTTGAACCCTATATTTACAACACCCTCTATGATCACTTTATTTACATATCCTACATTTACCAAGCCCTATATTTACATAGCCTATATTTGTAAGTCCAAGCAGACAAAAGGTTATCTCTATAATCACTACATTGCCCTAGATATACTAATGCCTCCAATAATAAGATGGAAGTTCAGCAACAACATTCATTCTTAGGTCAAATTGGATAACACCGGCATCAAGTAGCTTTTGAACTTTCCTTTTAAAGGTATTGCATGTTTCTATTAATGTTATACCATTGAGGATAAGGGGTTGATATGGAAGAGCATATTGAGGAGCAATAAGCTAATGTTGAAGTAGAAGGGAGTACAGTTCCTTATAGGTTAGTGGGGTCAGATTGAATTTATGATTCTTTCATAATCTTTTCTTGTTATGGTCACTAAAAGGTGGTTGACTAGCACCAAGAAGACTTGCAAGTTAGAAGGCAGACTAATCCATATAGGTGCAGAATAATGTGGTTTTATTTTGATTATGTGCATGGACTAGGGATTGGATCTTTATCTGATGGTTCACTAGGTTTGGTCTTTAAATCTTTAATGTCAAAGGTTAGGCTAAAGACAATGGTAATCCTTAGGGATCACCCAAAAGATCTCTGATTTTTGATAATTCAAATAATTGGTCCTTTATCTCTTGGATCTCTTATCCTATTCCTATGACTACCCTCTCCAAAGCACTTACTCATATTTCCAATTGATCTCTTAGATTTTGACTTTTTGGATCCATTGAGAATAAAGGTGTTCTTGACAAGGTCCTTTTTTTAGACCCTCGATCATTTTTATTAATTTTTTGATTTGTTTTTTTCGTTCCCTAGACTTCACGACCAAAATTTTCTGGGATAGACCCTAACATCACCATCCATGTCCTGCTGCTTTAAAATACAATAAATGGAACAACTTTAATGTATTGTAAAAATTATGAATGCATAAGCATATAAAGATATGAACTTTGTAGATGGAAGAAAAGATGCATGAATGAATTTAAAAGTTCCATGGGATATGAACGTCAAGTCAAAAAATTAAGAAAAATCCTTCATAATATAGCAAATGAATGCAAAAAAATATATATATCATAGTAACACAACAACAGTTATTAATATCAAGAAAATCAAATTACAAGACTAAAAGGTTAGAAGTGTTCCCCTATATGTATTTAATTTGGTATCCTCCAGAACTGAGTATGGCTCAACTAGGTGAGTCCTCTATGGTTCATTAATTAGGCTTAGATTATACATCCAAATAGGTTTTCGAATTACTCCTCCAGTCTGAAAAAAACTTATGAGGTATTATAATCCTTACCTATTATGGGTTTATGTTGGAAAAGGTTCAATTAGAGTGGGAGTATTTTCCATGCCTATAACGAGTCTAAAACCTAGGGCTAGTGTTGGAATTTACACCGATAGGCCTTTTACTAGCCTAGACAAAGGCTAACACCTCAAAAGCAAAGCTATTTTGCTCCCTCCTAAAATATTAGGTATTTATGCCCATTTCATATACCTAGAAGATAATCTAATGCACATAAATGTGTACAGTGTGTGCAAGGGAACAACTTACCTTTTATGACTCTTCACTTTCAAAAATAATAAAAACCCTATCCTAAATGTCCTGTAAAAATAATGTTGCAGGGGATACAAGAGCGTTAGTGAAAAATATGAACAATATATACCGTAATTTCCATATAAATCAAAAATATAATTTTTTTTTTGAAAATATTGAGAATTATAGTTAAATACTAGTTGAAACCAAATTAATCAAAATTTTGTTAACAAGTATTAGTTTTAGGCCTAACTCTCTGACCTATTACTAGTGGAGTTGGCAAGTTATCACAACATGGCCTAACTATGAATCTGACTAGCCTAACTTAAAATGGCGAATGTACCTCTTGTTCCTATATATCTATATATCATCATTCTTTTATTTTTTAAGGGCCAATATCATTATTATTTTTTATTATTTTTTGTATTTAGGGACTAGGTTATCAAGATGAATCATTCACTTGACTTATCCAAATAGTCATTGTGAATAGACCATTTATTATAGGGTTGCCACCAATCTATTTTGGCCAGGTGAGGTTGGTCGCCTACTAAAGTTCGCATTTTGAAGGTTACAAAACCTTCAAAATGTATTCTGAGGTCTACGCTCATACTAGAGATTATTCAAAAGGGTATAGGAGTCGATTACAATCACAAGTAAGGATTGACCTTCTCGTGATACCCGAAAATTAGTACCTTATTAACACCATATTAATTTAAATTTTGATTTTTATTCAGTTTCAATATTTGATATTTAATTATAATTCTCATATTTAGAAATAAAATTTTATGAAACAAACTTATTATTCTGAAAGAAAAAAATCAGGTTTTTAATATTTCTAAAAATCAAAATCCCTTTTTTACCCATCATGATAGCTAAAAGAACATGAAGGTTTTATTATTCCCTTTCGTATCCTGTTGAATAGCAGTGGTGTATGAAAGGTTTTGAAAATGAAAATATCTTTTATACCCTGTTGGAGAACTGTAGGAATACAAAAGGTCTTATTTTTTTTAAATTTATGGAAAATCTCGATTTTCATTTTTTTAAAAGAATATCTCATTATTAAAATACTCCGTAAAACCTCTTTCATATGCGGGGAGAAATTTCACGTACATTTTTAACATTGGAGGCATTAGCTGAATTTTTTTTAATTTTAATTTTATTAATAGTATTAAAAAAATTATCTTAAGACTCAGTTTAGCCAAAATGTACTAAAGTTGACTCTAAGGATCTTAATTTGGTTGATTTGACCAACATGTCCCCTTAAGAACATTTTTAACGTAGAAGTATCCACTGACCCTAAAGGACTCGTTGCTATAATAAATTAAAGAAATGTCCATAAGGTGTATTTTCGACATATAAGTATCCTAGTGAACCTAAAAAACTCGATGACTTTATTAAAGATGAACCTATCCATATTACGCACCTTTAACATATAAGTATCCTGATGATCATAAAGGATCCGATTCTAGGATAAATTATTAAAATACCCCTGAGGTGTACCTTTGATATATATGTATCCCGGTAACCTATAGGTTTGGATGACATCATGACCAAATGAATCTACTGTTGTACACCTTCAACGTATAAGTATCCTGTTGTATCACATCAGACTTGGTTCTAGGGTAAATAACAAAAAGAACCCTAAGGTGTCACTTGGATGTATTCATATTCGACTAACCTAGAGGACTAGAAAATGATATAAAATGATAATTATATCCTCCATGGGTAATTGAAATATCAAAGAATGACCTAAAGTGCAAAAATTGTTAATAGGTCCCTAAACTTTTTCTTTTTTCTTCTTTTTTTGTTATTTTTTGTTTAATATTTATTTATTTGATTTTTATTAATTAAATGATTTGATTTAAATTATTAATTTTGTCATCTTATGGATGGCGTCATGCATGACCTCATTAAATCTAAAGAGTTTTGTGTGATATTTGTATAATATGTAAAATTATGATGTAAAAATTATTAGAATGATTAGATTAAAAAATTAAAAAATTAGATATTTGAAATAAAATTTTAGATGATCAATTTAATTTAATCTAATAATAAAAAAATTTTATGTACCAGAGAAAAAATTAAAAATAGCAAACTCATAAAATTTTACGAGAAAAACCCTTACTGAGAAAAATTGTTATATGTAAAAAGAACGAAAAACTTATAAAATAGATTGAATTACTACAAACTGAATTAATATGAAATGAAAAATGATATTTGAAGAATTTTAAAAATCACAAACCCAAAACAATCTTTAGAAAAAATTTACAAAGTAAAAAGCTATGTATCTCAAAGGAAACAAAATTCTAAAAAAATAGAAAACTCATAAAAAAACTGAACTTTGAAAAACTGATTTTATATGAATTAAGCAACAATATTTGAAGAATTTTATAAATTATAAATTCAAATAAATTCACCCGAAAAAATTATGGTGTCAAAAACTCTGTGCCTTAAAAGTGGGGAAATTTTTAAAAAAAGCAAAACAAAACTCATAAAATAAATTTAATTTTGAAAAATTGATTTACTATAAATTAAAAAATAATATTGAAAAAATTTTAAGAGTTATAAATTCAGAAAAATCCCTAAAAAATAATTATAAAGTAGAAAACTTTATATCTTGAAAAGAAAAAAAATTATAAAAAACAAAACTTATAAAATAAATTGAATTATGAAAAACTGATTTAATATGAAATAAAAGAAAATATTTGACAAATTTTAAAAAGCTCAAAAAAATCTTCTCAAAAAATTTTATGGAGTAGAAAATTTCGTATCTTGGAAACAAGAAAAACCTAAAAAACAAAAGGAAACTCAGAAAATAAACTAAATTTTAAAAATTGATTTATTATGAATTTAATGAAAATATTTAAATAAATTTAAAAATTCTAAACTCATAAAAATGTTACCGAGAAAATTTATGTAGCATAAAACTCCATATCTTGGAAAAATAAAATTTCAAAAATGCATTCAAATTTTATAAAAATGAATTTTATCCAGCAAATTAATCAAAAAATTAATTTATGAATATAATAAAGATGAAAATCTGAATCTAGAACATTTTTACAAAAAAATTTCACATGTATTATACTCATAGTACTGTAAAAAATTCAAATTTGAGTCCAAAATTTACAACTTGATACCTCATGGTAAAAAATGCTAATATGAATTTTTCCTTGAATTTTTTTGATTTTTCAGAGTGTATATCAGCTTAAATACAACACTGGTATCGGTAAAAATATATGACAGTCAACTTCCCAAATTTAACAAAAAAATCTTAAAAATTTCCTAAAAATGGAAAATTTGATGTGATAACATATGCAGAAATAAATTTTAAAATTTCACAAATATAAAGCTAAAAACTAACTTTTTACCTTAAAATTTGCCTTTTTATTTGAAGATTTTCATATATGACCCTTGAAACGGAGCTAATTTTGTCATGTGCACCTGCAGTCATTTAAACGCAACTAAATAGGTTTTGAAAATGTACATTCCACCTGAAGGATATTTATGACCCTTAGGACGAGTGTCTAATTTTGTACTCGAATATTTTTGAACTAACAGGGAATAAGGCTTGGAACAAATTATGTGTCTATAATCATTTGTTGTAACAATACTATAGGGGCATGTTATTATGCTGTCCAATTAATAGCATGTTTTTTTTCCTTTCACAAGAGATAACATTTAAATCTTGTTACTTAGCATTTTTTTAGGCCCGATATCACCTCTTAAGGAACTAAACCTACTCGGGTAAGTCGTTATGCTGCCTAACCAATGGCTTGGAGCTCGTTAATCATTAGATGATGATAAGTGAGTGCCTAATGTCCTTAGAGGCATCATGTTGTCTTACTATGAGCAAACACTGGAACAAGCCATCACGCTATCCAATGGATGGCTTGGCATTAGCTTTTAACTGTACAGTGATGAATGAATTGTCACTATCTTAGGCATTGATCTTTATCCTAATGGGACACTTATAACCCTAACATGCCGATATGCTATACACATAGATCTAGGTTTAATGGGTAAAACTTTTATATCCATGTTTTTCCATGCTTGCCTCGAAGCACTGTGATGCTACTCGACCTTTTTTTTCTATGATTTATTTCCTGTCTTTTATATGTCACTAACTTATATGTCTTTAATATTCTATGATTTATTCTGTGACTAATAATGGTTTTTAGGCAATTCAATCTTCAAGAGTTAAGAGATGTGTGCAATGGTTAGGATGAGACTAATAAAGCAATCTTTGTAAAAGATTATGGGGTTATTGCTCTATTGATTCATGTTAAAGTTGACTTTAAATTATTAGGCACCATGATACAATTCTGGAATCTCGTTTACAGGTGTTTCATTTTCAAACGCATGATTTGGTCCCTAATATAGAAGAATATAAAACCATGCTTAATATTAGAAGGGCCCAATTCGACAAAATTTACTCTAGGTTGACAAAACCTATACCCCTTAAGAAAAAGTTGGCTAGTATGTTCGAATTCAGGGAGCACTGGGCAGACTCACATCTAGTCAAACCAGGGAATAGTGCATGTACACATGGGATATTTTAAAATCTACCATAAGTACTTAGTTAGACATGAAAATAATTTGGGACATTTTTGCATTGGCAATCTATGGTCTAATCATTTTTCTGAGGGCTTTGAGACATATAGAGGTTGTTGTGTTAAACATTTGCTCAAAACTAAGTTATGGTATCAATCTTACTCCTGCCATCTTAACGAAGATGACTTAGTCCTTAAATTTTAAGAGAAAAAGAGGCTAAGCATGCTTCATGGGATGCTTATCTATGTTGTATGCATGGCTCCTTAGTAACTTTTGGAGTAAGAGACTGCTACAGCTGTACATGCTAAATTTTAGTCCTCTTACCAAGTGCTTTTGAAAAAGGGTGGTTACAAGATGCCACCAAAGATCAATGGATTACAAAGTTTCTAGATTTAAATGCCACTGAAGTGACTTGGACAATTCTATGGATCATTCTTGGCTCGATTTTGTATAAATGCAAACCATTTCATTGGGTGCCTCTTAATGGATTATAGGGAAGCATGGGTTATGCTTCGCTCATGGCTTTCCAGCAACTTTATTGCTGATAGTTTTTCCTTATCACTCGTAAGCTTTGTATGCTAGATTTTAAATATGGAGGAGATGGTTACACAAGCTAGATGCAAAAAATCCTTGACACATGGCAATAAACCTATTGAATCATATTGAAAAGAGGAAAAATAGCGACTTCAGCCTATGAAGATTAAATAGTCAGGTGAGTTAACAACACTATACTATCATCTGCAAAGGAAGTCCCTTATGTTTTGACAGATAACTGTCCATCTGAGATTGAAACCTGAAGCGTGAGTTTGTACAAGAAAGAGCTACTTTCGCTAAAAAAATTCATTAGTTACAAGAACAAAAGTGCTAGGTCTAAGAGGAGAGGAGTATGACCTTTTCAAGTAAAAAATGTGATTAATGAAGATCTTCAAGACTTAATGAAAGACTATATGGCACTTTAGAAGGCAAAAAAATTCCAAGGAATCAACAAATCCCCAGCTGAATGGAAAACCATGCTTATCTTTGTTGCCAATGACTTAGAAACTTGAAAGGCTTAAACAATGAATACTATAGAAGAGCTCACTAAGACTCGTTTATTACATTCGTAGCTCGAGTACAAGTTATTTAAGAAGAAATAGTTGAAAATAAAGCTTTGATTGCAAGGGTTCAAGAGTTTGAGCATGCCTTTCAGGTCCAGCAAGATCAAGTTAAGAGATTGTTAACGACTTCTGAAGAATTAGGCCATAATTGGATCCTGGCCAACCAATTTTGATCGGAGTATAAGATATGTCTCCAGAACCTCATTAAGCAAATCTGTATGGTTCAAACTAGTGCAGATGACATAGTTGAATTAGCCAAATCTATGAGGCAAAACTTTATTTCCATAGGAGATATTGGATAAAAATTGTTGAACTTTTTAGAACTTTTATTCAAATAATGGAATAGCATGCGATATTTTCATATTTGATTACTTTAAAGCTTGATAGGCTGTAATTAAAACTTTGTTCGAATGGAAGGTACTTATTTTGGAGCCATTGCAAAAATCCAATTATCTTTTGTATTTTCATACATGATTCAATTTATTTAATTATTTTTTCCATAATATTATCACATGCATATGATTTCATCCTTATTTGTGCATACATCATACTTATCATATTATTAAGTTTAATTTGGCATCACTCTAAAGTGTAAAGGTCCTCAAAACATGGAATTAAACACCCAACACCAGTATAACACCCATCTACATTAAAAAGCAATGGAAAACTTTCAAAGTCTCATATTGAGAGGCTTAAAGTTATGCATCAAAAAGCTCAGGAGCAGATACTTCATAAGTTTGATGAACTACAAAATTAACTTCTTGAATTGAAAAAACTATTAGCTACTACCCTAAAGGATAAAAGGCAAGTAAATATTATTGATAAAGGTAAGAAACCAGCTAATCTTGAGGTTAATTTGAATGAAGGGCTTGAAGCCACCAACACTCTTGAAGAAGCATCATAAGAATAGTCACCCCCAATAGCACTGATCCCACCTGCTCATCCATTCATTTATATAAACCTTATGATAGCACTACATCTTGCTCAAGGATATCGGGAATGAAAATGGGATTATCACTACTAAATCCTTTAGTTCCAAATCTTGATGAGCAAATAGAATAAAAAAGTAGCTGGTTCAAAGTGTGCCAAGCTATTGACAATAAAACTAAGTAAAAGTTATTGGAAAAATGCCTCAAAGCTATAGAAGGAAAAGATAAGTTTGGAATTATGGGTGCCAAATCCTTAGGCCTATTTTAAACCTTCTTATCCCACCCAAGTTTAAAGTACCAAATTTTTATAGCATAAAGACAATGCAAATATGAATACACTATTTTCAAGATAGCTTAATCAGAGTAGCTGCATAATGATATATAGAGTTTGAGCTAATCAGAATTCAGTAATGGGCAGATTTGGCTTAAGCATTCCTTAATCAGTATAAGCATGTATCTGATTAGGCTCTAGATCATCTTTCTTTATTGAACATGGAAAAAAACTGCTAAAAACATTAGATAATATGTCCAAAAGTGGCAAGAAGAGGTCGCCTAGGTTTAACCTGTATTGATCGAAAAAAAATGATGGTTAGTTTGTCAGCACTTTGTGAGCTCCTTACTATGAAAAGTTAATGGGGAATACCATTAAAAATTTTGCTAATATGGTCTAGAGCAATGATTGACAATGCTATAAAGACCGAAAAGATGTCAAGAAGGGAACCCTCCAGCTCTACTAAGAAGTCTACCACCAAAGGTAAAGAGACAAGGGGATGAACAATGTTAGTGAAAGACTTGCGAAGATCACCCAGAATCCTTATTCAATACTAAGCATGTATTTCCTTAGCATAGCATATCTAGGTTTTAACCCTATATGTCGTAATGCCATAATTGGTATATTCCATGGGATTCAATCCCACCATGAATCTTTCATTAAACCAAGTCAAAATTTTACTCAAAATACTTTATCTCACAACCAAAATAACATCAGAGCACCAAACAATCAACAAGCCCCTTGGGAAAAAGAGCATTTTGATCTGCTTCTTTGCTCGTATAAAGAGGTTTATGCTTACTTACTAGTAGGTTAAGTGCTAGCTTTAGTGTTTGTAACTCTAAGGTTGCCTCCTTATTCTAAATTATATTAAGAGAATACCTATTGTGAATACCATGCTGAGTATAAGATCACAGCACTAAAAATTACACTTTCTCTAAGAGAAAAGCTTAAGGCTTACTCAAAAGAGGCATGATCAAAATCGAATAAGGGGCAGGACCTAATGTTAGAGCTAATCCAATCTTGAACCATGTAGAACCAGAGTAAATGCTATGATTGATAAAAAGCGTTATTGGGTCAAAAAAATGTTGAAGAGGTTAAAATGCCAATGAGTAGTGTATGAAAATCACTCATAAAGGTTAAGTTAATAGGCTAATATCGAGATAAAGAGATTGCAAGATTCTACTATTGCCATTATGTACAAAGGCATAGTTTGCAACACTATTTAGAATTTTTAAAATTGGTCCCAGGTGTCGCAACATACCCTAGGGTGGATCCTCGCTGATCTATGGGTATGTATGACTTAAAATATTTTTTTAACTTTGAAATATCTTCTTGATCAAGACTTTTCTTTCATGATGTGATGAGAATGAGAATGTATGGATTCTTGACTTGTGATATAGTGAAAGGGACCATAAGACTAGTCACTCATCTTATTGGTCTCCGATGACCATCATGAAATGGCCAACGCTTGGAGTCACCACTAATTATTTCAGGCTAGGCATGATCGAATGCCTATTAAAACCTATGTCTTGAGCTACAAAGCTCAAAACATTGATCCTATGGTCTACGTAGTACCAAAGATTCACCGTTTGGGTTCAGGAGTTTGTTACGCACGATAAGGTATGAACCTTTTTACAACACTAGAAATCAGTACCTTACTAGCTACGTCTTATCTTGGTTTTGATTCTTTCGATCTTAACTTGTCACTATTTTGATATAACCCCCTTTTAATGCATGAATGTTATAGAAATACAAATCCAGGTTTTACTGAAAAGATTTAATCTCATATACGCCCCGGAGAGATAAGGAATATTAAGATTTTCACTACTTTGAAAAATGGAATATTCCACTTTAGGCACTGGAGAGATGCCCACGTGGAATATTACCCTTAGTTTTATTTGAGATGATTGGAAAACATGAATACAAATAATCATCACAAAGAAATCATGTTAGTAAGGCAAAAAATGAAGTAACATAACATGGATCATTCAATGCAGTGATAAAAAAAGGGATAGACTATTGGAATTTATCTCGTAATTGGCATCGATTATCTGAGAATAACTGATTGACAATTTTTTAGATGTATCTGGGTTTCTTGATTAAACGAGGTTTGTTTGACATATTCATGGAAGTTTGAGAAAAAGAAAAATTTAATTGTAGTTGAAAGACAAGGTTGGAGTATCCCCTCAGAAAGATGGGGATGGAGTATTCTCATGGATGACAAATAATTTTGATAAAGGAAGATTTTTTAGATCTTGAAAAATTGGAAGAGCGGGGTTGGAGTATCCCCTCGAAAGGTTAGGGTTGGAGTATCCCTAAAAGTTACACGTCTGATAGTTTTTAGAGAAGTCAAGTTGGTAAAAAAGAATTAAGTTGACAAAAGCTTATGATTTAGAAGATGGGTGAGCATTTGGACAATTTTTAGCAAAATAAATTATTATGAATGAGGATGAAAAAGATGTAAAATATGTTTGTGCCTTGATACGAGCCTAT
>JBBYHL010000021.1:16752562-16768812 GCA_038381835.1 Adansonia madagascariensis
TTTTTTTGTAGTATATTATAATTAAACATGCAAATCAAAATGACAAACAAATTCTAAAAGTATAACATGAAAATCAAATGGCTTTAAAATTATGTTAAAATTTTAATAATAGATAAAAATGTCACATCAGCTAAGCAAATTAACAGAAATACTTAATTAAAAATCACAAACATTTGGGACTTGATAGGTTGTTTTGAAAGTTTTTTTCAATTTGTAAAAATGTGATAGGTTTCGGAACTACAAGTGTAATTATCTCACCTATTTTATTAGGAAAAGAAACATATAACTTAAAATACATGCAAGAAATTCAAAAAATAATTTAATTAATTTATATAATTATTTTTAAAAATAATATTAAATAAATTTAAAATCTGAAATTTAATATGTGTAACTTCATTTTTTGAAAAAAAATGTTATAAAGTTTAATGTCTAAAAAAATAAAAAATGAATGTACTCGTTGCTTTGGCCCTTTGGACAATTAACTTACTAGAAGGCTCCCCGTTTTCAAAGGGAAGAAGAAATGAAGGGTGCGTTGCAACAAATATGCAGCTGATGTCAGAGTTTAAATTATCATCATGATGATACACTGAGGTGCATTAGGAATTGTTTTTTTTTCTTTTTTAACGAAGGGAATATGTCCAAAATCTTGTCATACCTTTTAAGAAGAAATTAAATAACAATGAACAAAAGTAATCTACTTAGAACCAAATTTTTATCTTTATATTTATCATAGCAGTGAAATCTAATACATCCTATTAATGCGAAAAGTATATTTTTGAAATCATTTAAAATATTTTAATCCAGAAACAACATTTAGGATACTCATTATCGTATTGTAAAAAAATCCAATTAAAATTAAGAATATAAAAGAAATCCAAACAAAATTGAAGTTACACCCATAACTGCATTATATATAAGACGTATCTAATGAGATCTCTTTCTTATCAGTCAATGTTAATTGTTTTTTTTCTAATTTCATAGGAGAATTAAGCGTACCATGTTAAGAAATATTTAAGCATTTAACATAATATGAATAAATGACAAAGGAAATTGAGTCCCCTTTTATTAGCCGAAAAAAGCACCTCTTGAAGGGCAATGAACCTTCTCATTCTTTTTTTTTTTTTTTTTTATCTTGCTTTTCTTTTCGATTGCAAGTTGAGAAAGAAAACGCTGAATTTCCCTCGTTCTGCCTAGAAACCAAAACCAAACCTAAGGATTAAATTTGTAGTGTGCCATAATAGTAGGTCATAAAATGAGCTTTAAGCTTCTTTTAAATCTTAGGCACTATTCATAAAGATTAAATGCTATAGGCCATGGCCGACCCACTTTCCTAAGAAAGATTTTAGCTAACCGATTTACACACTATTGTAATAAAAGGTATACACATAATGTATATACATAAATAAATGGTCTAACTCCTTTTCATTATTTTTTAATATAATTTCACCATCTTTTATATAATATATGACTTTCAAAATGCTCGAGGTGTGAGGCATGAGAATGATTATGAAAATAACTTTCATGGAAATTCCTTGGCAGGGAGACAAATAAGAAATCATCTCGTCCAATAGCAGATTATACGATATATAGTGATTGGTGGGGACCCAAAAAGGCCACACAAGACTTGTTTATTAAGCCCAATTTGTTCGGTCTCCAATTTCTTAAATGAATAATTTCGAGCATACTCCCGATAGCTTCGTGGAGAACACTCGAAATCATTTCACAATAATTTCATCATCCTTATAAACGATTTAAAAACGGTATTTCGATGACAAGAATCTCATAAAGGTCTCAGATGCTCGAGAGAGTAACTGAATAGCACTAGAGATGAGCTTGGACTCTAACTGTAATCTAGGCATTAAAATGAGCTTAAAAATCGGGTTCAAATTGGTTTAGTGTGAAGTTTTAAAAATGGTTTCGATTGATTCTAAGAAAAGTTTAAAAGTTGAATAAAATAGCTTGATAGAAAATGAAGGTCCAAAATCAAGGGGAAAAAAACGTATTTCAAAGGTATTTCACTTACAATTCAAATGGGATTAAAAATGAAGTTTAAGTGAAATAAAAAATGAAAAAAAAAATTCAAAAGGAAATCAAAATAATTTTAAACTCATCCCAAAACCGAAATTAAATCCAAGTGTATATGAGAAATAGGGCATTTGAATGCCCTCTTAATTTGGATGCCAAGGTGGATGGGTAAATATGAGGACTTAGGTAGACTTAAGAGGGGTAAAATTCACGCTAGTCCAAGACATCTGAATGCTTTGAAAGCTGACCACAACCAAGGACTCAAAGAGGTTAACTAAGGCATTCGAATGCGTTAGCATGAAACGAGACAAGTGCTGTTGCAAATATAGAGAAAACTTAGTTAACCTAAATGGACTCCAAAAAATCAAATGCTTATACCATTGGAAAGCTAACTAAATGAAATTCAAATCTAAATCTTATGGCGTATAAAAAAATTTTAAATGACAAGCCAAATGAAGGCCAAAAACAGAGTTGGTCGCTAGTTATAAGGACCCAAACAGCAAGGGAAGTCTTGACTTGTTACATACCTAAATAAAACTTCAAAAAGTGTGAAACCTATGCCACTTGAAAGCTAACTTAATGGCTTTCAATTCTAAAGTTTATTGGCTCAAAATGGATTAGGTTAGTGGCCATATGAGTAGCCATAATTAAACCTATGAGCAGGTAGAAATAGGAGCATCAGAAGTCCAAGTGAAAGCTAAGTTCAAATGTGACCTAAATAAGCTCTTAAAAAATGCATGACTTATTGCATTTGAAAGTTAACTTAAATGAGCTCATAAGCTCAAATTGGATTCGATTAGTTGCTATAAGATTAACCACAAATAGGTGTGTGCAAGCTACTGGTGCTGTAACAGGGGAACCTAATCCTAAACTAAATCTTGTATTGATTGGCAACCTAAGCCTTGGCTTTGAAAGTGAACTTTGGGCATCCTAATGGGAATATGTTAGAGTTTAAATCTAGACTAAATGGTTCTAAAATGGTCTCTAAAACTTGCTCAAAATAGTGACTAAATAAAGGCCAAACCAAGATCGTCTAGGTGTACATGAGGCCTTTGAATACCTCCTATATTGGTTTCATAACCGTGACATGGACTTGGATATTTTAGGACATAACCCTAAACCCCTCAAAAACCACAAGCTAAAGGTAGGAACCTAAATGGGACTTTAAGCTTATCAAATTTCTAGTAAGACTCTAAGTTGGAAAACATTTAAAACATGATTCTATAGCCCATAACCAGAGCATTCAAGCATAAATTAACTTAATTTTCTCAAGTTTCTTGAATCGCAAAGTAAAATAAAAAACATATGTATAGACGTTAGTCCATTTGTTGGGCCAAATCTTACATAACTTGAGAGGTTTTTGAAACTAGTTTATGAAAAAGATGGGATTAGTTCTAGGATGATTTCATGAACGTAAAAGTTTCAACTTATCCACTCAATTCAATGTATGAAAAATCACTAAAAAAGTTTAAACATGAACAAATGTATGGGAATCAACCATAATAGACCTCAATATGCATGAACAAGTATAAAATTCATGAAAAAAAAAATCTATTTTCCCTTTTCTTTTAAAGTATGGCCAAATCTAAGGGAAATGGAATGTGAATTTTGAAAGCATGAAAAGCCAAAATGCATACATGAAAAATGATGAGAAAAGAATGTACAAGAAAGATGAACAAGAATATACCTACAATAGGATATCAAAATCCTAGCTTTATATCCTTTTTTCTTTTCTTTTTCTCATTCTTTTTTTGTTGTTAGATTTTTCGTTGAGAAGAGTACCAAGGTAAAAAAGTGTGAAAATAAAAAGAATGGGGTACGGTGAATGGGGTATGGATGAATCTCAATTTAGTGACCCGTGGTGATCTTTTTTCATCAACGCTCCCTTCTTTAAGGCTACCTACACCTCGTGCCTTAACCAACCTTACTTGGACACCTTTGTACCAAAATTTGACACCGAAAGTCCGCATAGGGACACATAGTCTCCTAATTAGAAAAAAATCCCATCATCTTTTTTTAATTTTTCAAAATTTATCCTATCATCTTTTATTTAATTAAAAAATCATTCCCTTTTTAGAAAAGCAAAAAGGCATTTTTGGTTTCTTTTAATTCTTTTGCTTTGATTTAATCTTCAATCAAACATCCCGAGCCAAATTTTCTCTTCGATCTCCATTATTACGATTGGTATACCCCCAAATAGCATTCCTCCAAAAAATATAGATTTTCTTGATCTGAACCTTTCGGATTATCTTCCTTGTCCGTTTTTCACTATCGTATCTTTCGTGGGCTGTCACAGTTCAAAGCACTTGACTTAAAAATATATTGGATTTGGTGTGATATGGTGAGAAAGAGGTGTTTCTCGTGTTAGGATTAAGGTGATAGTTGGATGAATTACTCATCTCAGTAATCTTGTATGGCTACTACGAAGTAGTTGGAAAAATAAAGTTACCACCAACCATTTGTGACCAGATACCTATCAAAACTAGATATTTTTGAGTTAAAAAACTTTAAAGTTTGATTTTAACGTTGCGTAAACCAGAATTACAAAATTTAATTGGGCTCAGGAGTTGGTTATGCATGGAGAAGAATTAACACCTACACCTTAAATGATGTACCATCTAGTCATAGATTACCTTAATTTTGGTTTTCTTAGTATTAACTAGTCATTATTTTGATATATTTCCCTTTTGCTTAAATGAATTTTGAGAAATAATAAACTTGGGATTTTTGTACAAATTTAAGGTTCTGCCATGATCCTAACCAATGAAGGAAATAAAACATAGGATTTTTGTTAAAATGTTTTTGGATTTAATTTGGAACAAGGTGCTTCGAATTAGGCAGGTAAAGGTCTTCAAATGACATTTTTTCTATCACGTGCCAATATGGCCATCTATGTGTGGCATAATAAGTTACAAAAATCTGTAAACTACCCAGCATAGGTTGACCTCTATCAGGTGACAGCTATATTCTTGGTCTCAGATAACTAGGACAACTGAAAAAAAAGACCCGGATGAAATTAGGTGTCTACACAAAATATGAACCAAAGCAGCAAAATTAATGGGGAACAAATTGTCATGCAAATTGCAAATCTCATGAAACACCTTCCATAGATGTGGCATCAACATGCCATGATTTTCAGCAACCAAGATTTATTCAAGAATCAAATATTCTTTAATTAACTTACTATCCTAACATGCAGCAAACCTATAAAGCTTTTCCATAAAGATTTCAAGGTGCATTAAGTGCTAGAACACATGGAAAAACAACTTACAACATCATACCTTGCTTTTTCTGAGTGCTTTTGAATCATTTTTATCATTACAAAAGTATTTTTCTATCATTGAGAGATTAATTTTTCACAAAAGTTATGAAATTGGCCAAATCTTAAAATCCTTACTTTCTTTAGCCTTTTTTATGTTGATTGGTATTCTAGGTGATCTCAAAGTGTTTTTGATCACAATAAAGATGAGGGATTAGTTTTCTGTCCTAGTGGAACAATCATAATCAAGAATTATGATTTTTGATCCATTTATTGGTATCTATGAAAAATAACTACTTTCCAACAAAGCTATTTCTCTTTTTTTTTTTGGCACAATAAGTAAGGGAATCATTTCTGGATCACATCGAATTTGTACCTATTGATGAGATACCTTTTGGTTAAGGGTTTAAAAGCCTTCTGACTAGCACTGAAGAACCACTGGTCTTTATGAATGCTCCAACAGGCATCTGTGTGGATCACCGTTAGAGGCAAAACATTTGGATTAATTTTGACCTTAAGAAAAGATTATAATAATCAACCCTTGGTGCGTTCGTGTAAGGATTGGCATGCTTAAAGTTACGAGTCTCTAATTATAGCACAACTCTTTCTAAGATCCTGAGGAAATTTAGGTGTTTCTTTGTTTAACTTCACTGGGTATGTTTAATTCTAATTAAATTTTTAAGCCTACGCCCGATATTTCCCTTTCACTTCCCTCCTAAGTCAAGCTAAGGCTAAGATTAAGCTATTACATAAAGGCATTTAGGGATGAAAAATTAGAGCTTTTTACCTAAACTAAGAGAAAAACATTTATAAGGTTTACAAAATAAATCAAGGTTTCGCTCTCTCCTACCTCCTCTTATACCTATATTCTTATTCTTGTTTTGCGCCACCTTCATCCTTAAATAGTTTTTGGTTCTTGATTGGAAAGAAAGATTATCTTTTGGTTGAGGGTTAATAACCCTTCTAGCTAGCATTAGAGAACCACTAGGCCTCAAGAAGGTTTCAACAACTACCAAAGTGGACAACCATTAGAGGCAGGACATATATTGTGATCTTCAAGAATCTTGCAAGAAATTAGCTTTTTGGAATCTTTTATATTTAAATTTCAACATCTAAAATCAAAGTAACTTATAATCATGTGGATGATTAAATCTTAATTAAATTTTTAAAGTTTACTACATATAAGTTCCTCCCTAAAGATTTGTAAGGAAGTCGAGTTGATTATGTGTTTACTACTTTCGCTACAATTTTCTTGATATTTTATTGATTTTTGAAATCCAGTACAAGCATGAGGTGGGACTTTATAGGATGCGACATCCCTTCAAGTGGTACCAAAGCCTATAGCCTGTGGATTAAATGTAGCAAGTATTGGCCAATTCATAGTAATTGACATTTAGATTCACATATATACATCTATGAAGTTTCAAGTAATAAAACCTTATAAAATAATTTCTATAATTTTTTTAATTCTAGATAGCATGCTTAAATTGTGTATCGATCATTATTTAAAGTTTTAATAAATAATAAAAATTCATTTTTATTGATTTAGATCAATTACACGTTCAATTGATGAAACCCAAAGACGTATTTGATATTTACAATTTCACTTGGAAGATTTTCTAATGATTTCTTTGTTGTAAAAATTATTTTTTTATAATCTGATTTTATCATGTTAAAATTATAAAATTGAATTTTAATTTATTTAGATAGGATTTAAAACAAAGAAACATAATCTTAAATCTTCTTGGTGATATCGCAGGGTATGGTGTTGTAGGCTAATGTTGGATATGTTCTTGCACTAATGCACCTTGAAATCTTCATGGAAAGTTCCATAGGTTTGCTACCTTAAGACAGCAAGTTAATTGAAGAATATTTGAATCTTTGATGGATATTGTTTGCAGAAATTTAAGGCACGTTGATGCTGCATTAACAAAAGGTGCTCTATTGAAAGTCGCAATTTATATGTCATTACCATTAATTTTGCTAACTTTGATTCAAACTTCGCCAACATCTTGAATGAATTTTCAGCATCTAAAATCTATATTTAAACATCCTTCGAAGTTATGAAAATCTTATTTCTTTAAGCTAGGGTTTGTGGCAAGGTGATGCCACTTCCTGAGTTTTCTTAAAACTTATAATTAGAGGCAAATAAATTGCCATCTTGTATGCAACCTTGAATTGTTTTTGGGCAGCACCTAGTCTGATTTTCCAGCACTTGAAACAATACCTAGAAATCATCTGAAGGTGGTGGTCAAAAGCTATTGGCATGGCCAAAAAGATTGCCAAAACCAAAGGCACTACTTGTTAGAGTCCCACTTCCATTGGTACTAGTGGAGAGAAATTCTTTAAAATTAGGAACTAGATTCCTCGAATTATCAAGTCCTCATAAAATATCCATTGAAGATTAGATGTCTTCTAAAAGAAATCCTCGTAAAATATCAAGTCCATGCCTAAGCATGATTAGATGTCTTCTATTATATTATAATCAGATAACCAAGTTTTTGCCATAAGGATTTGTTAGGCTATCTCTAAGGTCCCTCTTGCCTGAGCTACTTAAGTTATAATTGATGGTTCTTACTCAAATAAAGCTACATTGTTCAGATGCATACAAACTTGACCCTACAGTTTTAAAGGCGATGCTTAGGTGAACATATGATGTGTTTAGGTAAAAGGTTGCCACCTAACTGATCTAGGAGTTGCATAGAGATGCAATTAGCAAGCTAAGTTACTTATTCAATGACTTCTTACATGGCTTGTTGGGCTACCTCCAAGGTTATGTAAAAATGAAAGGAGTCTTTGCTCCTTAAGAGGATTCCTATGTTGAAATTCTCATATTATAGTTGAGGTCTATAATTACATAAAAATAATAAGGAATAATCATTCTAGTTTTAAAACTTTACTAAATGATTATTTTTTGCATGTTACTGACATTAAATATGTCTTGAATTCATACTAAATATAAATAAGAAATATGACTACTAATCGGTCACTACATAGCATACCAGATACTTACAAGTTGACTAGGTTAAATTTTATTGACTGGCTCTGCAATGATAAAATCATTTTAACATAAGCACATACCCACCGAGCTTGAACTGGGTGCTTCTTAAGAAGGACGAGATGCATATTGAGTTTAAAAGGATGATCTCACAAAGGCCATATATGTTATAATGGCTAGCATGGCACCCGAACTCCCGGAGCAACATGAGGGCATGGAAGATCTGAACATCATCCTAAACTTTAGAGAACTATTCACTATAAAGAAAGGTGCACTGAGAGATTTGACATATCAAATGAATTATTCCAAGCAAAGATATCTAAAGGTATACTTGTTATACCTAATGTGCTAAAGATGATTGGTTGAATCACTCGTCTAGAATAGTTGGGTTCGAAGGCATTGACTCTAACCTCTGAACAGTTAGCATCATTGAATCTAAATGATGGGATGACTCATATAACCTTCACATTTTCAACTGCTATGCTAGGGAAGCAATATATCCATTTTGTTGAATCCTTACATGGCTACTTATACTTCTAAGAAAACCAAGAAAAAGAAGAAGAAATAAAGAAAGAATGGATCAAAGAGTTTGAAGCTGTTTGGTGGAGTGAATGCTAAGGAAAGAACTAACAAGGGAACTTGTCATCATTGCGGAAAACCTAGTCATTAGAGGAGAAACTACAAGAAATATTTTAAATCAGTCAAGGACAAAAAGCAAAAAGGAGTTTCTACTCAGGTATAAATTCAAAAAAAATTCATTTACTTTCCTTCATTATATGATACCTAATTATTGGTACTAAATCCGTTTCACATATTGCAGGGACTAACGATAAAAACAAGGCGAAAGATAAATGATGATGGACCGTTGGAGAAAAAGGCAACCCAGATGATATGGATCAGGCTTATGCCTTTATCCTTGGAAGTTTTTAAAAATTTCTATTTTATGATTCATTATTTTAAACATTTAATGTTTGTATTTTCGACTATGTGGATCAATTTTTAGGAAGTTTTTGTTTTAGATAAATGTTTTGAACAATAAAATATGGATGCCATGCTTTTAATTTCCTATATTTATAAATCCTAGTAGAATTGTTCTACATCATGGTCCATTAAATTATACCAATTGATCAAAT
This sequence comes from Adansonia madagascariensis, assembly GCA_038381835.1. Classification (NCBI taxonomy): domain Eukaryota; kingdom Viridiplantae; phylum Streptophyta; class Magnoliopsida; order Malvales; family Malvaceae; genus Adansonia; species Adansonia madagascariensis. The sequence continues at coordinate 16,761,978 of JBBYHL010000021.1, forward strand.
TAAACCTAAGTAACTTAAATTTGAATCTTGTTAAGATTGACTTCCATGCAAGAGTTCTTATATATATTTAGTGGAACTATTCATGAACTATTACAAGTTCATATTCATGAAAACATAAGACTTGGTGGGAAAATTCATGAACCATTAAAAGTTAATTTTGCATAGAGTTCCAAACTATAGACACTACATGCTTATATCCAAGAGACATAAAACAAATCATTTCATTATAGGCTTGTAAAAGTGATTAGTTTTGGATTTGAGTTATTAGGCTAATAAATTGATTTAAATAATTATAGAACAGCTTAGCTTTTTGACTGGAATTAAAGTCTCATTTTGATCTAAACAGTTTTGTGAGTCTATAATTGGGATCATTAATAATAAATAAATATATTCTTTGATAAGTAGACACTATAAACAACATGATTGTTTCAAGTGCAAATGAGAGATATTGGTGTATGCCCTTGAACCAATCAGATTGGGAAATGGGATACATGGTTAAATAACATCATGCATGTTACAAAGCGTATGTAACATAGGTTTTCTTTCATGTTAGTGGCATAATTTACACTCATGCAAAGACTAATTGGATGAAGCCTTTGAAACACAGTGGCCTTGCAAAGTTAGTAAACCAATTATGACGATGAGATCCTTATGCATCAAAGCTGTGTTTCTAAACATGCTCCTAGTTTTTGTATTGCCAAGATAGGGCATTAACAATGCATAAAAACTAGTATATGCTAAGCCTCCATGCATGAAATCCATGCAACTCTTTGATCTCATGAAATTCAAAGTACATAAGACACTTGAAGATAGCATATGGATGCTGTTTTATGGAAACAAGTTCACTAAACATGGCTTGAATGAGAACTTCATTCGGTATAAAGTCACTCAAGTGTTTATGGAATATCTTTTCATATGCCAGTTGTGTATAACAGACTTTTGACTTGTGATGCCAGGTCATCTCGTATAAGGAGTGTTATGCTTTGATTCCATCATGAACGGGTCCACAATAGATGGATCTTTATGGTAGAGTGGTTTTAGGTATAGCATGTATCATACGGTAGATGAATGAGTGGTTCAGAGAGGATTAACCATTTTGAGTGACATTGGAGACATATCTCAAGTGTTCTTAACTATGGTTAGTTAGATTAAAGTCTCTGGCCAAAGCATAATGGATTATAGGGAATCATTCATTAAAGATTCATGAATATTAACCATGAGTTGTAAGAACTAAAATGGATAGAGGTTTAGGTAAACACTATACCATGCTTATCCTCAATCTGGGATATATGGTGAAAGGACTGTACTATACTGATAGGCTGGCTACTAAAGGTTTCTATATGTTCACACTGACTCTTTAATATTTGGGTGGTCATAATAGGTTGTTAGATCCCGCTCTTGATCTATGAACATGATTAATAAGATTATTTATGTTCATTGCCAACATGTTATTTAATACAGGATTTAATTAAGTACGACTTAATTAGGGATTTAATAGTGATAAAATCCATAAGGATATGCATCACTAGCTAAATTGTGTTTTCAATTTACTTATTTAATTTTTTTAATTATTTTTTAATTATATTTGTTAAAAATATTGTTTAAATTCATGGAAACATAAGTCTAGCCAGTTATCCCCTGTTGTGCCAAAACCTTAGGGTATGGTCCAAACTTGTTAGGCCAAATCTTTTGGCCCAATAAGGATGATGGATTTTGGCCAAGGCATGGGAAGGAAAGGCTGACCAACTAGTTTGTAAAACTAGCGATGGTTAAATTAAAACAACCAAAATAAAGGAAAAAGCTTCACTTGATTTAGGAGTTTGGATTAGGTTAAAACTCTTTCATCCTAAGTCAAGCTAGGGCTAAGATTAAGCTATTATATAAAAACTTGTTGGGATGGAAAAATTAGAGTTTTTCTTTTGACCTAAATTGAGAGAAAAAAGTATTTGTAAAGCTTACAAAATAAATCAGGGTATTTCTCTCTCTTGCTGCCACCAATACCTCTATTCTTGTTCTTGTTTTGCACCACCTTCATCCTTGAATAGTTTTTAGTTCTTGTTTGGAAGAAAAAGAAAGATTATCTTTTCATAAAGGGTTGATAACCCTTCTAGCTAGCACTGGAAAACCACCGAGCCTCAAAAAGGTTTCAATAACTACTTGTGTTGATAACCGTTAGAGATAGGACACATGTGCTGCTTGTTGTCTTCAAGAATCTTTCAAGCAACTAGCTTCTTAGAATCTTTTATGTTTAGATTTCAATATCTAAAATCAAGGTAACTTCTAATCATATGGATGATTTAATCTTGATTAAATTTTTAAAGTTTGCTACATTTAAGTCCCTCCCTAAAGATCCATATGGAAGTCTAGCTGTTTTTGTGTTTACTACTTCTGCTACAATTGTCTTGATACTTTGTTGATTTTTGGAATCCAATAATGCATGAGGTTGATCTTTACAGGATGTGACATCCCTTTAGGTCTAGAATAGTTTTTAGCTTGAGAAAAGTGAGAAAACTTGTATCTAGCACTTCTAAGTGTAGAAGATGTTAATAGGAAGTACGAAATCACGATTGCCATATCCCTATGCCTCCTTGCAATGTTATCTCCCATCCCTGTGACTTCCCTCCAATAGCTACTTCCTACTTTTTGGTTAAGGCTTTTCAAGCCTTTTAGCTAGCAATGGAGAACCAGTGGACCTTTGTGAAGGTTCTAAATAGCCATCTGTATGGATCACCATTAGAGGCAAGATGTTTGTGCTGCTTGTGGCCACCAAGAGAGATCTAATTAATCGTGCCATGGCAACGATGATGCAAGGATCGGTACACTAAGAATTATGAGTCTCTGAAGAGGTAAGATCTCTATCAGATTTATGTTTTAAACTATCAAAAATTGATAGCGTGTACATCTTAGCTTAAGAATGTGAGGAAATCCGCGCATATCTTTGTTTATTTTCAACTGCTTATGCTTAATTTAATTAAATATTTTTGTTTCTTTTGATAAGCTTGAGCGTGGACTTCCTTTCAACCCGAAGTCTTCGCCTATGCTTCACACATGCTCTAATTTTTACTTACCATCGTCATCTATTCTTAGCGTAACAACTTAAAGATATTAGACTTCGCCGTTAACTATTTTGTTTAATTACCAAATTTTGTTGGTATTTATTGTTTCATTCTCCGTAGAACAAATTTAAAAAACCCTAAAACTTGATTAAAAACTAATTAAAAGCTTAAATTTAAACAAATTAAATTAAATATTTTACACCCTAAGCACGATTACAATTTAAATAAACAAATTAAATTTTCAACTAATAAAAACTATTACTATACGTATAATAATCTAACCTTTTCTTAATAATGTAATCTGTTTTTATTGAAAAAATAAAAAACCAACTTAATTATAAATTTAGCAATGCAATTAAAAAATTCCAACTAAATAAAATAAATACCAAAAATATAAATTTAACAATATAAATAAAAAATATTAACACTATAATAATATAAAATTAAGAAAACAAATAAAAAAAATTAATAACATACAATAAATTTAACAAAATTAACAATAACAAAAAAATCACGTCCATGTCAGATTTGTTAGGGTTTGAACGTTTTCACAAAATTAAAAGTTTAAATTAAACAAATTAAATTAAATATTCTACACCCTAAACATGATTACAATCTAGAAAAGATTTAGTGTTATTAATCATAAATGAAATAATTTTTCTAATAATGAAAACTATATCATTTTCATAATGATCTAATCTTTTGCTAATGGATCTTTTATTGATTTAAAAAAGCTAAAAAAACATAATAATAAATTTAACAAATAATTAAAAACAAAATAAATAAATAAATAATAACAATAGTAATACAAATTTAACAATAGTAATATAAATAAAAATACTGACATTATAATAATACAAAATTAAGAATATAAATAAAAATTAATAACATTACAATAAATTTAATAAAATAAATTTAACAAAATTAACAAAACAACCACGTCCATGTCAGATTTGATTGAGTATGTGCATTTTCACATGGGAACCACCTCTTAGACTAGTGATTCCATGTAAGAATCGCTATTGCATTTCACATTTGTTTAGCGCTTTAGTGCTTTTCTCTGTCGACTCGGCAATTTCTTTGACAAGTTCATATCCGGCAAAATAGCAATATTTCAGTAAATAACATTATTTTGATAATATGTTTAAAAATTAAATGCTGTTTGGTCAATCACCCTGAAAATTAAAATATATAGTTTAGAGTAAATCTCATTATACTATTATAATGAGTAATATAACATATATTAACTTGTTTATAATCAATAATATTATAAGATTATCATAAGTTATATAAGATTATTGAATTATAGTTAATTATTTTTCGTTTTAAATTTTTATCAAACTATTAAATTATTCTATCAAAGTGTAAAAAGAAAATAATGAACATTATTTATAGTAGATACTAATAGCATAAAAATAAAAACAATATAATAGTGGAAATAATTTTTTATTTTAATTATAATTAAGAAAATAATATTAAAAATATATAAAATTTTAATAGTAAAGAAAAAGATTTTCTGAAAATATTTTAAATTTATGAAATTAAAATAAATTAATTATTTATATTATATTATTAAATTAATATTCTTAAAATAAATTTATATTTAATTGAAGTTGGGTTTAAATTAATAATTTTGGCTTCAAGTCAATTTTGGATCAGATTATTTCGGTTTTACATTGGGCAAGTTCAGATTGTAGACTTTTATAGTCAAATTAAATTAGGTCAAGCTTTAGTTCGAATTGTTTGGATGGATTTTTCGGGCTCAAACTTAAGTAGCCAAGCCTAGATTAAGAGACTATTGTCTTAATAATGTCAAACCAAAAACCTAAATCCCAACTTTCATCGCACTACCACTTTGAAGAAATTGTATTATACTAATAAAGAGGTGTTTACTGTCATTTGAAAGTTAATATCAAATATATTTTTGTTTTCATACAAAGATGTTTTAATTATTATTGATAGAATTATATGCTTTCGGTGTTCTTTTGAATATGCAATTATTTGTAAATTATCTTGACATATCTTTGTTGAACTGAAAATTTTCAATCAATTTTCATCATGTTTGAAATTCCCAAACTAATAATCAGTGGACAAATTGGATTGCCAAGCATCAAAAACTAATCCTTAGATGATTATGTTTATATTCATATTTGTGCTAATCGTTCAATCTGTATCTGAATTATCAATTTAAGTATTGAAATAGCATGTTATGCATAAGATAAATGAGTGTATTATTTTATTTAAAGTTTTATCTATGTTATATATAATACGATTAATTAAATTGGTGTCACGCGTCAAGTGACACTAATTCAATTTAGAAAAGTACAAACAATCAAATTTAAATTGTAATAATAAAATGAAAGGTATTTAGATTTTCTAATTCTTTTAAAAAAATAATAATTACCCACTAAAAAACTACTCATATTTTTTAATATCTTTTAATTCTTTTTTAAAAAATAAGTACTCGCTTTTTTTTTTTGAAAAAAATAGAATATCAATTTATCACATTCAACTTTACATTAAGTACAAAACTAAAGGTTAAAATATGGTTAATATAAAGAAAAAGAAAATAGAATTATTTCTCATATACATGATGTATCTTTTTTTTTTTTCTTAATAATGTTTCCTCTTGATTGCCAAAAACACCCTTAGTGGCCTTTCACTTTCAGATGCCAAAAACACCCTTTATGTCGCAAGTGCCTATTAAATGCAATTTAAAAAAAAAAAAAAAAAATATTTTCGTGATAAGTTCTAGTCATCTTATAGTGACATGACTCTTAATATGAAAAATAAACTCAGTTGTAGCAAAGTGCGAGCCAAAACTATATTTTTTATAACTTTATCTTCAGATTGTTATTTTCAATAATTCTCAATTCCAATTTTGAAGTATTTTACTTAGATCTACGTAAGTTTGTCTTCAAATTATCATTTCTAATAACTCCCAATAAATTTGATGTGGATGGAAAAAATGATATGAAATGTTTTGAGAGGGAAAAAAAGTTCAGTACAGTAATTTCTGATAAATAAGATAATTTGTTAAAGAAAAGTAAGTAATTTTTAGATATGATTGTGAGTATATATATATATATATATTTTTACTATAAAAGTACGTAAGTGATCCTAATGTAATTGCTTAAAATTGGTTTTAAATGATTTTATTAACTAAATCGATGTTTAGTTAATTCATAATATTAACTCAATTTATGTAATTGCATATTTTGACCATGTGTGTAACTATACACGTAAGTATACATGTGTGTGACTACTAATCTAATTTTTTACATATATAATTACTAATTATGGTTACCTACTATGTGGGTGGATAAAAAAAGTGAATAAAAAATTTTTACTTAAAAATATTCTAATTAGTAGGTAGTTTTATTAAAAAAATATATAATTATCCTTAAATTTATATTATTATAGTACATTTTTAAAAGTTTTTTAAATAATTTCACTAATTGAATTTGTCTTTGATTAATTCGTGATGCCAACTCATTCTATTCTTTTGATCCAACATAGACATCATGAGTCACATGATCGATAAAAAAACTTAAATATTTTATAAAATAAATTTACATATATATCAGATTTTATGCAACAAATTGTGGGATCTCTAACGAGATTTTACATTTTTTTAATTGGAGTTAAAAAGGATGTTATGATTCCATTTAATTTAAAACAAAACAATGTTTAGATATTACATATTTAATTCAACTAAGTTAACTAAGTCAAATTTTAGATTTACTATGATAAATAATTTTAAAAACCAAAATGCAAGT
>JBBYHL010000021.1:16782855-16798970 GCA_038381835.1 Adansonia madagascariensis
GAACTATTATGGCTAAGAATACTTCTAAAGGACTTGAAGATAGAGGGAGATGAGCCTATGAAACTCTACTGTGACAAGTCAGCAATAAATATTGCTCATAATCCTGTGCAACATGACAAGACTAAACATATAGAGATAGATAGGCACTTCATAAAAGAAAAACTAGAGAGTGGTCTGAATTGCATCCCATATGTGACTACAAAAAATCAGCTGGCAGATGTGTTCACAAAAGGACTGCATGCTATTCAGTTTCAGGGCAGTGTTTCCAAGCTAGAAATGAAAGACATCTATTCTCCAGCTTGAGGGAGAGTGTTAGAAAAAAAAGGATATTATGAATTTTTAAATTATAGATAACTGTTACTATTTTGATTCCCTAAATCAAGGAGTTAGGTATTCTAGAGATAAGAATTTAAATTAGAATTTTCTAGTTTTCTTTTCTATCTAGGACACTATATGTGAAGGTTCAAACCTACTGTATAGCAATAAGAAATTTACTGATTCAGTTTTAGTTTTATCAAGAAGTAATTTTTCGTACTAGATTACACGGTAGTTCAAGTTTTATAAAGGAAAGTAACAAACAACTAATACTAAAATAGCGATAGAGTGAAAAGGTATAGATTGTTCTATATTTTAGAAGGTGAACTAATTAGCAGAGGAATATTGTATGAAAGTGGATGGAATTAGAAATCTAGCTTCCTAAGGATTGTATACAAACACATATGCATGTATGCATGCATGCATGCATGTCTACACATATGTATGTATGCATTTAGGTAGGTAGATAGGCAGGTATATATGTATGTACGTATGTATGTTTATGTATGTATAAAACTCCTTTAGGATTAAGATGAAATGTATAGTTTAGAAATCAAGTAGATACAATGGATAGGCTAAAGGCATTGTTGAAAAGTTCAACAAACTCCATTTTTATAGAACATAACTGGATAGTAAAACAGATGAGCATAATAGCATACTAATGAGAAAGTTACTTGAAAGTCATGAAACAAGTTAGTATTTTAAGTTAACAGAAACTGTGACAAGGAGCTTCATTGTAAATTAACAACATTAGAACCCACCTAGAGAAAACTACAAATAACCTTGGACTCTTACCACTTAGGAAAGACAACATTTTGAAAACCATTTTGTTTCGAATGATGATCTCAACAGTGTTCTTGTGGGAACTAAAGATAATTATTTGAATTACGAAAAGATATTTTCAACATTTTAGTTAAACTCCATTGTCTTTGAACTCATTAGGATCAAATATAAGGACAATCACCCAGTCACTATGGGTTTCTAAGAGACAGGCTCAAGCCACGTTTGAATCAATTTGATATTCGAAAAGACTAAGAAAAAGAAGAGCCAGCACTCCCCGCTTGCAGTAGCTTGTAAATTCACCAAAAGGCATGCCAAGGCTGATTATGAAGGGCTCATTTGAAACTTGTATAGTCATTTAATCTCCTATTTCTAAGTTCTCCGGTCTTCATTTTCATTGTTTTAGCCAAAAGTTTTCCTTCTATTGCTATCCTCCATATCTTTTAGATATCTATTTTTCCATCATTTTTGTCTTTGCTCATAAGCCATTTTTTCAGTCCGTTTTCAAACTACCTATATGTTAACAATGATTTGAAAATAAACACAGATGCACCCCAAGTGTTAACACTGAAACAACAAAATAAAATCAGTTTACCTCGCTCCAGTTATTGTCATGAACTGCTGAACTTTGTCGCGATGACCTCTGCCCAGTTTATGCTGTTACAAAAAATAAAATCATATTACATGATATAAGCTAGAAAATTTGTCATGCACTAAGTGCATCTGGTTAAACAGTTAAAAACAAATTTTTATCTTATGGGATAAAATTAATCTGTAAGAAATAACATCTCATATAACGAAGAGATATTTTAATAAGAGCTAACGATTTATGGCAGAGATCTCTCCACGCCAAGGAACCTTACGTGGAGGAAAATGGTTGGTACCGAGTCAGGACTAAATATATAAATAAATAACACAGAGTTGGAGTGATAGCAACTCAGCGATTCACGTTATATTATAGTATAGATTGGAAGAAAACTGGTGGAAACCATCGAGAAATCAACAAAAAAGTAATAAACAAAGTGATGATTTCTCTTCCTTCTTTCTTTTCTGTTCTTATTTTTTTTCGAATTCAGCAAAAACCCAACCTTTTGTTTCAGTTAGTTCCCTCAATTATCGTTTTCTAGAACTCAAATTCCTTCAATTTTTTCACGGTAAAATTATCAGAGTACAGAAATCTAACCCAGAAGCAGAATTTACAGAACTAGTAACACCCAAATTAACTTGTTTAACCAACAACAATCTCTATATAAGAAGCAGCACCGAACATAAAACAACAAAGAAAAATCTTTTTTAAAGTAAAAAAAAGGAGAGAAAAGAAAAACGAACCAACCATTTTGGATTTTATTGTGGAAAACAAAAACCCTAAAATCGTCGAGAGGGAGAGAGAAAGTTATAGATCTTTGAAAGAAGTCCCAGAGAGAAGAAGGAAATAGTAGGATTTTCTTTCTAATGTCTTTCCTTCTTTTTCCTCTCTTTTTCTTCAGAAATGAAGAGATTTGAAAGGGCTTTAAAAACAAAAATGAGAAGAAAGAGAAACCTAAAAACTGGTACTTCGCCGTTAGCTGTAGTTTTGTGGTGTTTTTGTCTTTTGTCAGGCAAATTGTTTCAAGGCAATTGGTTTTGGGATTTTTTCCCAAATTATTATTTTTTTTTTTTAAGTAACATCTCAGTATTCGTGTAGGAACACTATTAATCAAAATAATCTTCGTCATACCGGGCATATTATTTTGTATGGATATTAATACACATTAATTTTAATATATTTTAGTGTATTATTTTAAATTTAATTTTAAATATTTTTAATTTATATAAATATAAAATATTTTTAAATATAAAATAAATTTTATATATTAAATATTTATCAATTATATATAATATTTAAAAAAAATTTCATCAAATATAAAAAGATCAATATCAATATAAATAGTAAAGTTCAAACTTTTTAATAATTATCAAATTTATAAGTAACTATATCTAATATTTATCAAATTTATGAGTAATTTTGTTTAATTCATCTAATTTATTATCAATATCAGCCTAATTTTTATAGAAGTTTATGTTACGCAACAACCATATAACTTTTTCAGCTGGGACAACCAAAATAGGCCAATACATATCGATACAGTCGATACCAAAACTAGAATAATACCAAAGGTTACCGATACCAGTTTAGTTGAAAAGCGATAAATACTGGCTAGTATCGGTACCTATTACGACGTACCCTTATCGATCGCTCGGATGACGCGCACAACTTAAAAAGTATGTATTTAGGATATCCTTTGATTGGAATTTGGATTAGGCATAATGAGCTGAGTGTAAAAGGAAAGCCATTGGAAATATTGCTCGTCCAACTGGTTTTAGATAGCCACCATGAAATGGCCAAAAACTTGGAGTCGCCATTAATTATTTTGGGCTAACATTATCGAACACCTATTAAAATCAGTACCTCCAGTTACGAAACTCGAAGAACCAATTTTATAGTCTACGTGCACCAGAGTTTGTTTTAAAAAGATCTAGGAGTTGGTTACACAAAAGGAAGTATTAGCATCCCTACGATGCCCTAAATCGGTACCATCTAGCTATGTCTTGACTTGGTTTCGATTTCTTCAGTTTTAACTTATCGTTATTTTGATGTAATTCTCTTTTATGCATGAATTTTGTATAAAATAATAAAACCAAGCCTTAAAGAAAATTTAAATATCATATGTGCCTCGTGGGGAATGTAGAGATTTTAGACTAAAAATGATCTTCAAATTTAATTTTTGAAAATCGGATATTCCATGTCAAGCATAGGAGAGGTATCGATGCGAAACATTGCCTTGTCATTTTCAAAATCAATTTGGAATATATGAATGCAAAATGGACACAACAAAGAGAAATGTGTTAATAATACGAAAAAGAACGCAATAAATATTGCATAAAAATAAACACATGAAACATAGAATAAAAGGAACATCAATGTGTATCTCATAATTGTCTTCGATTATTGAGGAATAATCAAAATGAAAATTTTGAGACGCGTTTAGAGTTGGTGATCTCTTGAGGTGTGGAAAAAAGAGGTTTTGATTAAAAAGCTCAGGGATGTCCGCGAGAGAGAAAATTTAGATTTTGAGTGAAGTTGAAAAGTGGGGTTAGAGTATCCCCTTAACTAAAGATTTCAGTAAACTTTAGAGAAATGGCATTGAAAGGCTTAAATTGGCATGGGTTCAATAATTTCTTGACAAAATGACATTTTTGACGAATTTTGACAAAGTGCACTTTTAAAAGAAAGGGAATGATGAAAAGGAATGGTAAATTCTGAAAAATGCTCGTGCCCTGATTCGAGCCTAAATGGGGGTTGACACATATTTTAACTCGATATAGGTTAACCAAAGTCATCTGAGGGCATTCGAATATCTGGGAGAGAGAATTCCAAAAACTCGATTAATTTTAGTAAATGCTAAAATAGGGGATAGCATCACTCTATCTTAGTTTCTAACTTTATTCTGGACTAGTTTGAAGGTTTTAGGGGTCAGATGAGGTATCGTTGGAAAGGTAACTTGATGAGGATTAATCTAAAAATATTTTAAAAATCCCAAGAAATCGCTTCTCGGGTGGAAATAATATTTGAAGTGGGACTCATTCGACACTGGCAACATGTGCAAGGGAAATAGTGCAAAAGATTTTGAAAAATCATTCCAAACTCATCTGGAATCGTTAAATTGCAAACAATGCCTTTTCAGAAAAAATTTTTCATGAACTTTTAGGAAAAATATTTTAAAAATCCAGGAAAATTATTTTGATGGGCCGAAATGGCCCAAGCATATACAAATTGCTAATTTTAAGAGTTCAAAGAGTGTTGGTTCAAAAAAATGTAGCTCATGCACCCGAAATGATCTAGGGGCAAATGAGATACTGTTAAAAAAGTAATATGATGTTTTTCTCTAAAAAAAATAAAAAAATTCATGAAAATTTGTTTAAGGCTCGGAAATGATTTTTCAAGTCATGGCTACAATGCTACCAGGGTAAAAGAGGGGAGTTTTTCATTTTTCAAATCTCCTAGAACCAGGCTAAAGCCATTGACATTCAAGTGTTCGTGACAAAAAGTGGGTCAGTGATAGTGGCTTCACAAGCTCATTTTACATAATCCCAAAGTAGTTTGGGACAATGAAACAAACATTAACCATGCCACAAGCAAAAGGACTCTAGCAAGAAGACCAAGGCACCAAACAACTTAGGATAAGTCAAAATGACATTTTCAATTTTATGAAAATCAGAACATTTTAACCTTATTTAACCTTAAATCCAAGCATGGAAAACTTGATTTTTCCCTATGATTGGAAGATTGATTGATGGAAAATATTAGGTCCATGTCAGTCCTTATTTATTAAAGTTAACATGAACCTAACTTAGGAAGGTCTTGAAAAAAAAACATATTTTGGCAACAAGAACAAGACTTCAAGCAAGAATCTTCAATAATGTAAAAAATATAAATATGGCATGAAATGCTAAAAACATGCTAAAACATCAAGAAACATGTTAAAAATGCAAGGAAAATATGGATGATGCATGAACAAACAAGAATATGTTTATAAAGACATATGGCATAGTATTAGCATAGAGGAAAATGTTTTCATGATATGAACATGTGCTCAAAGTATCATGACAGCATAAAGGCTTTAGGCACGGAACATGATATAAGCATAAAAGAATATATTTTCAGGACATGAATAGGGGATGGAAATATTGTGACAACATAAAAACATGATTTTTTAATGCATGAATATATGCAAAATCACCAAATCATGAGCAAGACATCAAACAAAATGCATGGAACTTACAGGATGGTCATGGTTGCATAAAAAGGGCATTAGTATGATGAAAAACATGACAATAACAACAAAATAAAGAAATAAGCTAAGAAAATATACCAACATAAGTTCTAGCAGCTTTTCCTCCCAAAAAATGAATTTTTTCAAGCAAAGATGTTGCTTTTGAAACTTTTTCTTACTTGCTATGAGTTAGCAAGAGGAAAAATAAGCAAAATGCAGAGCTACAAAAATAAGAAGGTTTAAGGTGTTTTGAAGGTTGTGGAGAAAATGTGAGATGAGAAAAATGTGTGTTGAATGTGTGAGTATTAGCTAAGAATGTTGGCTTTTTATTACCATGTGAATAGCAAGGACAAAATACAAAAAGCAAGGGTAGTTTAGGGTTTCAGTGCATGTATCTCATGTTTGGACTAGGCACCATGATCAGTTGCCATTCAAATTCATTGGCTTGCTTAGTAAAAACACTAGATCAAGGCCACTTTATGAAGCTGAGCCATGAGAAGATACTAAATTGCCCTTTAACAAATTACATTAAGCCATGAAAAGGTCCCTCGTTATGGCCATTTGGGCCTAAAAAAGTGTAATTAATCCAATCACAAGTCCAATGTTGAGGTTTGGTATGAATTTGAGTGATTCTTGGTGCCAAAAACATGGTCCAATTCGTGTTTTAATTTCATGGTCCAAAGGGATGAAAATGTAACGAATTGGGCCATTTTGCCATTGTGTCTCAATACAAAGCATTTTGTACCGATACATAGAACAAAATTAGCCTAGATGCATTGATACATTAAAGATTGAATCGATACATTGAGCTTGATATCAATACAAAAGCTTATTTGTCTATATATTTTGGCAAAAAATCATGACTATAGCTACTACCAAGCTTAGTATCGATAGATGAAATAATGTATCTATAGACACCCTATTTTGTTTGGGCCAACATTTAAGGTATCAGAAGTGATCATCTGAGGCACCATCAAAACTAGTAAAAAAAGCATGGGTCAATTTTCCACCATTCTCGATTGAGGTAAAAGGGCTCGGAGAGTCAAAGGTAAGAAAATCCATGTTTTTGTATTTATGTCTTGATACATGGGCTTGAGGTATCAATACAAGGCTTCACGTCATTCAAATTCCAAAATCTTATTATTTGTATCAATACCAAAGGGCATGGTATCAATATTTGGGGAGTGGTATTGATATCAAGGTGTTTGTATCGATACAAAGTTATGTCATAGCTAAAATTGTGAACTTTGAGCAAGATCGATATAGGGCCTGAAGTATCGATACTAAGGAATATTTTGGCTATGGTATCAATATAGAGGGCTCAAATATCAAACTGGAAAAAATATTGTGCTTGGTTTTGATACAAGCTTCATTGTATAGATACCAAGAGCTAAAAATACAGTGTGTATCAATACAAGGCTATTTATATCGATACTCCAAGGCTTTTGGTATCGATACAAAATTCTTTGTATCGATACCACAAGGTAAAACTTCACCTATGTCATGCTTTTTTAATTCTTTTCTTCACTGTAACATCTAAACATGAATTTAGTCATGACATTGGCCTCCAAAATCGAAAAAACTTCATATAAATCATGTGGATTTCATTTTTGGGCTTTAGACATTGGATTGACACATTTAATAAAGGCTTATTAAGCTTGGCATAAGGGCATTTCATGATAAAATCTGATTTGATGAAGGATAAAATTGACACTGCTCATTTAATTAGCTAATGTGTGGTTTTCTTTGCCTATAAGAATCAAGATTAACCAATCAAATGCTGAAAGTTTCATATTGGTACAATGAGTCATCATGTTATACATGCCAAAAGTACTATATATCCTTTTTCCTAGGTCATTTTAATGGTTGGAATCCACCCCTATATAATATTACTTCCTTAGTCAGCTGAAGAGGTTACACCACATTTACATCAGCCACCAAAAACCTTTGAGCTCTCTTAAAAAGTTCTATTCCTGTAGCTCTTCTTACACCCTTCTAAAAACCTTTCCAAAACATTTTATTCTTCTCATGCCTACCCTCAAAACCATCTCCATAGACACCATTGTAGGATGCTCAGGGCAGCAAGTAATCAGATTACAAAAATTTTATAAATAACATATAAACATGCTAGTAGAAACACAACAATAAAGATAATCAGAGAGTCCCTAAATAGGATTATCTTGCATGATCTTGACTAATCTTTAAGATCAAGGAACCTAAAGATCTATTCAAGATTCAAACATGCCTTAATCTTAAGAAGTCCTTAGGCAATTCCATGACCCAATCATCAAATTCACCAAGCTCAATTATCATAAACCAAAGTTGTCCAAGTGTCTAGCCTTTAATGGTTATCCATACAAGTAACTTGGAAACCTTCAATTAGGAAGATACTTTGTTGCCGGAAGCTGTGCCAGCAGCTTAGATTTTAATAAATCTTCCCTTGCACTTAGAAAATCTTAATTCAACAATCAAAAAGCTACAAAAAAATAAATTTTCTTCCCAGAAACCAAAAATTGCCTAATCTCCTTAGGGTTTTAGGGAGAATACGCCAAGCAGGTTTTCTAAGCTTTTTTCGTTGATTTTTCAAGTGCAAAATCATCTATATGGTACAACAATCATAAGGCAATATACCTAGGGTTTAAAATTTCAATTTCTAAGAAATTACAATTTTGCCTCTAGCTTATATGAACTTATTCAAATTAGGCCTAAGTAACCATTACTTGTGTTAGACATATAAACCTAGTCTCAATTTAATTTTTACTAATCACCCTTATGTGTGTGACCCATAAACCCCCATCATACTGGCAATAATATAAAAATAGCCCAATTAAGGATATTTAATATTTATATACCAAGATTAGCATCTAGTAATTCATCATGGCCATCTAGCATGCAAGTAGTGTTAAGATGGTTTTAACAAGCCCTTCAATGTTCAGTATCTCAATATAATAAATATCCTTTCATCATATATCCCGAAATTCATAAGAACATGGTTCATTATCTATTCTTACCTTATTCCACATTAGTATGCAACCCTAATGTGTAAACTCCATAATCAATATTGCCTTGGCCAAAGACTCTAAGTTAACACGAGTGAGGTACATGTGAGATATGTCTCTTTATATCACTTGGGTGATTAATCCTCTCTGGATCACTCATTCATCTACCATATGATTCATGCCATACCTAAAATCACCCTACCATAAGCATCCATCTATTGTGGACCCGTTCGTGATGGAATCAAAGCATAACATTACTTGTATGAGATGACTTGGTGTCACAAATCTAAGGATCAATTACATACTGACACATGAGAGTATTTTTACAAACACTTGAGTGAAATACTAAATGGAACTCTAATAACAGGTCATGTTCAGTGAACTTGTTACCATAATAAGCACCCATATGATGTTACCAAGTATCTTTATACTTCAACTTATGAGATCAAATGCGTATGTCCTATACATGCAGGCTTACATATGCCTATCTTTGTTCATTGTCAACGCCCTGTCTTGACAATACAATGACTAATAATGCTTTTAGAAACACGACTTTGATGCATAGGGATATCATAATTGTAACTCTTTACAATGCCAATGTGTTTCATGGGTTTGTCTACATAAGACATTTATAACAATTATACAATTAAATCTTATGGATAAAAAATACCTTTATGGAATTAAATAAATATAATGTTTGAATACATGAAATCACTAAATGATAATGCCTTACAAGACATAACGATTGGCTTATAAAGCTTACACTAACATTCTCCCACTGGCATTAAAGCCAATCGCCCATAAGTTTAAGTCCCATACCTTCCATATAATGATCATGTTTCTATTGGGATAGAATTTTAGTGAAAGGATTAGCTAAGTTCTCCTCAGTGGGTACTTGTTCCATAGTAATGTCACGTCTCTCTATAATATCTTTAATGATGTGACATCGTTGCAATACGTATTTGGATTTATAATGAGACCATGGTTCCTTAGTTTATGCTATGGCTCCATTGTTATCATAATAAAGTGGTATTAGATCAACAATGCTTGGAACCATACCTAGTTCAATAATAAACTTATTCATTCAAATTGCCTCTTTAGCGGCCTCACACGCGGAGATGTATTCAATTTCAGTTATTGAGTTTACATGTGTAGCCTATTTGGAACTTTTCCAACTGACTGCAGCATCGTTAAAGGTAAATATTAAAATTGCTTTGTTATTTGTTATCATTCTAATTGAATTGCAAACTGGCATCAATATAACTCTTAATAAAGAGTTCAACCCCTCTATACGTGTTTTTCCATCTAATACCTTAGGACACAACTCTTTCGAGTAATGTACACCATGTACTATAAGCAAGTTTCCTCTCTTAGAGTTTTCCATGCTAGAACTTTTTAGCACCTTACCTATGTAAGTGGATTAGGATAAGCCAAGCATCCGTTTTGATCTATCTCTATAGATCTTAATTTGTAGAATGTAAGCTGCTTCTCCCAAATCCTTCATGGAAAATTATCTAGATAGCTAGACCTTGGTGGCCTATAGCATTGGTACGTCGTTTCCAAGGAGCAATATGTTGTCAACATACATTAGGATTCTTTATGAAGCCAAATTCTTTAATTGCCTCATCAAATCTGATATTCCAACTCTGTGAAGCTTGTTTTAGCCCATATGTGGACTTTCTTAATCTACATACCTAATTTGGATTTAACTTGGATGTAAAACCATCAGGTTATGTCATGTACTCTTTCTCTTGCAAATTCCCGTTAAAGAATGCAGTTTTTACATCCATTTTTCATATCTCATAATCATGATGTTCTGCTATAGCAAGCATGATCCAAATGATTTTACCATGGTAACTGGTGAAAAGGTTTCCTTATAATCAATGCCTTCGACTTGATTATAACCTTTTGCCACCAATCTGGCCTTATACATCTCTATGTTGCCTTCAATGTTAGTCGTTTTCTTAGAGACTCATTTGCACCCTATAGGTTTTATCCCTCCAGGTGGATCACC
Organism: Adansonia madagascariensis; assembly: GCA_038381835.1. Classification (NCBI taxonomy): domain Eukaryota; kingdom Viridiplantae; phylum Streptophyta; class Magnoliopsida; order Malvales; family Malvaceae; genus Adansonia; species Adansonia madagascariensis. The sequence goes on from JBBYHL010000021.1 coordinate 16,793,778, forward strand.
CAAAGTCCATACTTGGTTAACTTCCATGGCATCCATTTCAGATTTGTGGCTTCAAGCCATTTATCAGAATCAATGTCAGACATTGCTTCCTTAAAATTTGTAGGTTCAGCATCACAAGGCAAGTTATCTTGATCCATGAGAAATTAGTCTCTCTAGAGCCTACCTGATTCTATTAGATCGATGGAGTAGTTATGTCTCTTGAGCTTTAGGTTGAGCATCCGATGCTTCAACTGTTGGCTCAAGCTCCAAAAAAATGTTTATTTATGGTTTTTAAACTTTTTCAAAATCAATTTTACTTTTATTGGACCCTTCAAGTAGAAACTCTTTCTCTAGAAAGTGTCTGTGTTTTAAGACAAACATCTTTTGCTTATTGGGATTATAAAAGTGGTATCCAACAATTTATTTAGGATACCCACAAACTTACATTTAACTGATCTTACTCCAAGCTTGTCAGTCTGCACGCTTCAAGTAAGTAGTGCATCCCTAAATCCTTATGTAAGACAAATCTGGCTTTTTACCTTTTCATATTGTTGTAACATTGCCCCGATACGAATCTTGACCAGCTCGACTTAAAATGATGAATATACCCCTTGTTTCTATAAATATCTATATATCATTATTTTTTTATTTTTGCGGCCATATCATTATTATTTTATTATTCTTTATTTTTTATGTCTGGGAACTGAGTTCTCAAGATGAATCGCTCACTCGACTTAACCTAAGTAGTTACTAAAAATGACCATATATTTTGGAGTCACCACTAATCTTATTTTGGCTAGGTAAGATTGGTCACCTGCCGGAGTTCGCATTTTAAGGGTTATGAAACCCTTAAAAACAAACTTCGAGGTCTGCATTTATACCAGAGATCACTTGAAAGGGTCCAAGAGTCGGTTACAATCACAAGTAAGGATCGACCTTCTCATGATGCCTTGTAATCAGTACCAATTAATCATGTCTTAACATAAATTTTGATCTTTATTCAATTTCAATATTCGATAGTTGATTATAATTCCCATGTATCAAAATTTATATTTTATGAAACAAATTTTATTATTACATATGAGAAAATTGAGTATTTAATATTTTTGAAAATATCTTCCATACCCTCCCAAAGAACCAAGAGAACATGAAAGTTTTTATCATTCTCTATTGTACCTCGCTAGAGAGCTGATGGAATATGAAAAGTTTTAAAAATTAAATATCTTTTATACCCTGTTGGAGAACCTGTGGAATACAAAAGGTTTTATTTTTTTGAAATTTATAGATAATCCTGATTTTCATATTTTTAAAAGAATATCTTATTATTAAAATAATCCATAGAATTTCTCTCATATGTTGGGCAAAAATTCCACATACTATTTTAACATCGGAGATATTACCTTAATTTACGAAAATTCCAATTTTATTACTAACATTAATAATTATCCTAAGACTTAGTTTAGACAAAATGTACTAAACTTAACTCCATGAATTTGGTCGATATGACCAACATGTCCCCTAAAGTATACCACCTTTGACTTAAAAGTATTTTGTTGACCCTAAAGGACTCGATTTTTAAATAAATTAATAAAATATCTTTAAAAGTACCTTCGACATATACATATCCTTGTAACCCTAAAAGATTCTATAACTATATAAACAAATGAACCTATTCTTACTGTACACCTTCGACGTAGAAATATCCCGATGATCACATAGGACTTGGTTCTGACGTAAATTACTAAAATGTCCCTAAGTCTACGTTCGACATCTAGGTTTCTTGATAAGCCTAAATGGCTCGATGACTTTTAAAAGATGAACCTATCCTTATTATGAATCTTTGACATATAAGTATCTCGATGACCATAAAGGATTTGGTTCTAAGAAAAATTACCAAAATACCCCTTAGGTGTACCTTCGACGTATTCGTATCCTGGTAACCTAAAAGGGTGAATGACATCATGAACAAATGAACCTAGTCATACCATATACCTTCGACATAAAAGTATCCTAGTGATCACATAGGACTCGGTTCTAAAAAATTTATTAAAATACCCCAAAGGTTTACCTTTGACCTATAAGTATTTGGTAACCTAGAGAACTCGAAAATGATATGACGAAAACATTTATACCCTCCATGAGCAACATAAACATCAATATAGACCTAAAATGCCAAAATTGCTAATAGGTCATTGAAGTTTTCAAATTTGCATTTTGTGCCCTCAAAGAGAATCGAAAGAATATGAAAGGTTTTAATAATTTCTACACCCCTATAGAAAACCATAGGAATGTTAGAAATATTCTTAAATTGTCAAAAATATCATATTAATATTAAAAATACAAAGTTTTTCTAAATGGTCCCTAAAATTTTCTAACTTAGCAATTTAGTCCCTATACAAAATAAAATCATGATTAAACACAAATTGATCACAAAAAATCACGGAAATCATACCAAAAATCATATAATAAATTTGGCCAAGTACCTATGGCCTTAGAACAAAAATTTTACAATTTTTCAAATAAGTCCCTAAACTTTTTAAAAATTTTATTTCATACCCGACAAAGAACCAAGAGAATATAAAAAGTTTTACAAATTTCTATACCTCTACAAAAGACCATATGAATAATAGAAATATTTAAAAGTGACAAAAATGATCATTTTACCCCTAAATATTAAAGTTTGCTATCTAGTCCTTAAACTTTCCTAATTTTGCATTTGGGTCCTTACATGGAAAAACACCATAAAACAGCATTAAAACATATGAAAATAAACATGAAAAACACAACAAATATATCCATAAAGATTCGGCCAAACACCTTAGCAGCAAAGCAATTTTTTCACATTTTGTAAATTAGTCATTAAATTTTTTAAAATTACAAAATGATCCTAAATTGGTATAAAATGAATAAAACCCATTAAAATATGTTAAACTAAGCATAAAAACACTTTTAAGGCTATTTACAAGGTTTGGCCAAGCTTGGATGGCCATAGAAAAAGTTTTGCAATTTTTTGCAATTTAGTCCCTAAGATTTCTATATTTGCAAAATAAGCTAAATAAAATTAAAACATCACAAAATCATGATTCTGCTTGCATGATATTTCAGCAAAAAAATAATTTTTTCATCACATATTTTCATAAATATCAATATATACATGTTAGAATTTTTATTAAGCATGAATAAGCATAAAAACATAAAAAATAATAAAAAAATCAATCTAAAACAACATGAAAATATTAAGAAAAATTATATAAACATGTGTTCATGAAGAGAACAATATATACATCAACAAACACAAATAGTCTTAAAGGAAATCAAACTATTTCTAACAAAAATTAACAAAAGCAACCAAAATAAAAAGTTTTAATCATAGCCATCATTCTTAGCATTTCAACATGAATCAAATTTCATGAGAACAAGTATTCATTTGGCTCATTAAAAAGAAGATGCAAACAAGAAATTAAGAAAAATTAAGAATTTGCAAGAAATTACCTTAGAAAAGCTTGAAAAATTATGTATTTTGGGTGTTCTTTTCTTTGTTTTTTTTCTTCTTAAAGCCTAAAAGCTTCAAATGAAGAATCAATCCCTTATTTATAGGGGATGAAGGATGGCAAAAATGGTGAAGTTTTCACCAACTTCTAAAAATTTATTTATTTATTTTTTTTGGATTTTTATTTATTTAGATCTGACTTAAATTTATTGCGTTTGTCTTTTAGTGGATGATGTCATACATGACATCTTCAAAGTCTAAAGAATTTTTAAAAATATTTATATAATCTTTAAAAGTATTCCATGAATATTAGTTAGAAGGATTAAATTATAAAAATTAAAAATTATGTATTTAAAATAAAATTTCATAATATCATGTTAATTTAATCTAATAATAAAAACAAATTTTAATTTATAAAAAAAATTAAAAATAACAAATTCATAAAATTTTATAAGAAAAACCTCGTACCGAGAAAAATTATTGTATGTGAAAAAAAGCATGACTAATAAAATAAATTAAAATTTTCAAAACTGATTTAATATAATTTAAACAATAATATTGAAGAATTTTAAAGATTATAAATTCTGAGAAATCCCTTGAAAAATTTACGGAGTAGAAAACTGTATTTTGAAAACGAAAAAAATTATAGAAGAAAATGCAAAACTTATAAAATAAAATGAATTTTAAAAACTGATTTAATAGTGATTAAATGGAAATATTTAAAGAATTTTAAAGTTTAAAACTCAAGAAAATTCCACCAAAACTTTTACAGATAAAGAAAAATTCGTATTTCAAAATTAGGAAAGTTTCAAAAAATACATTGAAACTTATATAAAATAAATTAAATATATATTATTCAAAATATTAATTTAAAAATGGTAAAGATGCAAAATCAAAAATTTGAAATAGTTTTGCTAGGAAAAATTTCACAAGTATGATACTCTTAGTACTATGAAAAATTGAAAATAAATTACTAAAATGAATAACTTGACACCTTGTGGTATAAAATGCCAATATAAAATTTTCTTTGAATATTTTTGGTTTTTTAGAATGCATATCGACATAAATACCACACTGGTATCAGTAAAAATATACACATCAACTTCCTAAATTTAACGAAAAATTCTCAAAAAATTCTTAAATATAAAAAATTTGACTGTGATAACATCTACAAAAATGAATTTCAAAATTTTACAAGCTAAAAGCTAATTATTTTACCTTGATCTTCATTTTTTTATCCAAGATTTACTCTTTGGGACCCTTAAAATGACACTAATTTTGCCATGTACACCTACAGTTACTTAAGCACATCTGAATAGGTCTTAAAAATGTACATTCCCCCTAAAGAAAATTTACCTCCACTGAGACAAGTACCTAATTTTGTATCTCAGATATTTTTGGACAGATAGGAAGAGGCTCGAACAAAATTAAGTGTCTACAGTTGCCCCTCTTTGACCATTGCTGAGAATCAGGAATGGGGCAAAGACCAAATAGACACAATTTTGTTCAGGCCTTACAAAATTTTTTTTAAAAAGGTTTTCTTTTACAACATACACATATATATACAAACCAACTATCGCAACGTACCCCCAGGGTTGATCCTCGCAGATCTATGGGTGCTACGACTTAAAATATTTTTTTGACTTAGAAAATGTCTTCTTGACCGAGACTTTTCTCTCGCGATGTGATGAGAACGAGAATGTACAGATTCTCGACTTATGATA
>JBBYHL010000021.1:16803317-16815740 GCA_038381835.1 Adansonia madagascariensis
TTAGTTTATAAAATCCAAGGGTCCAAAATCAAGGAGAAGAGATGATAGAAAGGGTTGAAACGTTTAGGTAAGAAGTAATAAAAAAAAACTTTTTTCTTTGTCCAAACTCAAGTTTAGGTCAATTCAGAAACTTATTTTATTATTTAAAATAATATGTATAATTAAAATAAAATTAATATTTATAATCAAAATTAAATAAAAATTATAATTTATTATATAAATGGTAATTTAGGCCGGACTGCTCGAATTATATTATTCAGGCTTGAGCTAATACGGGTTGAGCGGATTATGAAAGATAAAAAGGAAGGAGAAAGTGCTGAGGTTTTGGGATTGAATTACGATGGATTTCTTTTTCTCTTTTGCACACTTTTTTTAGGGTTCTTTTTATTCTTCTTGCCTTTGTGCTATTTGGTGCTTTAGTGTTTAGACTTTCTAAATTCTTCTTCAAAATCGCTTGCAAATCAAAAAGGTTTATGGTCTTATGATCCATGGCAAACCAATAGCTTTCGGAGCTCCATGGATTGTTTCGGCTAAGATCAAACCTAGACTTGCTAATTCTAATAAGAACTCGAAAAATACAACCAATTAATCATAACCTAAACTCAAACCAAAATTTGATTAGAAATATTTCAATCCAGACTAGATGAGTAAAATTTGATGCAAAAATTATAATTTTTATGTCGTGATCATTACAGTATGCAACGACTGTATTTTAGAACACTGACCTGATGCAGAGAAATACGTTGGTCACCTCTCAGTTTCAAGTCAGTGGCAGGCATTGAGTTGTGAATATCATGGAATATATTTTGAGTTCCATATTCAAGTTGTAATTATATGATTTAGCATTCTGGAAGTTAGATTAGAATAATTAAAGCATTGGAAGTTGCTACCTCAAATCGCTCATGGTGCTTTTTACTTATGCTTAATTTGGTTTCCATGACAAACTTCAGTCTTTATCATGTACCAAACAAACATTTCAATTGGCCATTTGTAACAAAAGAAACTTTTCTACATTTCCTATTCTATTGGATTTGCAATTACCAATGGAATTTGAAACTGAAACTATATACTAAAAGTGCCTATGAGCCAAACCTTAGCCCAAAATTTTTCATATTTTTTATTCAAACCCTAATTGAAAAGCCCAAATTAATGTTCATAAAATAATAAAAATTACTTTTATGTTGCTATGTATATATTTTATAATTAAATTTAAATAAAATTTATTATAAAATAATAATTCAAATAATATTGACTCAAATGAAAAAAATCATATCCAAGACTCGACTTATACAAGAGAATGGATAGAATCATCTCCAAAACTCGACTTGTGCAAGAGAATGAATAGTTTGACCCTTGGAGGGGTATAGTTTTATACAGTATATGAATGATTCTAATTCCAGTAAACTGGAATGCAAGATGTAAGCATTGGCTGTTCCAACTGAACTGATAAAAAGAGATGTTACAAAATAAAATCTTTCCAATGTGCATCTTAATCCATGAGTTTAAGAGGAGGAAGAACCACTAAATACAAGAGAAGAGCTTTGCGTCACAAAATTTAGCTGTACATTTGATGAGAAAACACCAGAGTTTGCAATTTTCGAAATACGGTTTCCACAGAATTAAAATCTAAATCGAAACCATAACTCCGGCCTCCATATTGCACGTAAAGGAACTGTTTATAAGACGCTGGCGGTGGCAAAGTTTGAGAGATCCCGGGGAAATCCGAGGTTGGTGGTGAAGGCAAGTCTTTCTTCTTCAAAGAATAGTAAACATCAGCTAAAAGCAGCCATATAAGATCAGGGTCAATAGATGCAAGACCCTTCAACGCATTCACTGATGCATCTCGAAGCCCGACAACCCCGCTACAAGCTATGCCCACGACAAGGCCACTAACCTTCTTCAGAACAACTTCGAATGCCGAAGCACTTGTTTTGTTTAAGGACAAATCAGCAATCATATTGAGAAGTGCGACCTGTACCTTCAAATTCGAAGTTTCTGCAACAGAGTCCTCTAAAGAAACATTAGCAGTCCTGTAAGGAAGTTGTAACGGGGTTCGTTCTTTCGACTTTGGTGGCTTCTTGAATGGGGATGTGCTTAAAAGTTTCCAGAAGTGGGCCCCATCAGTGTGGAAACGGCGAGAAAAGAAATCTCCTCCGCAAATTTGCACTACACTGCTTACGACACTTAAACATCTCCTGACAACCTGTAGAAAGAACAAAACACATAATCTAATATGATTCAAAACAAAATCTTAATAAATCAATGAAACCTATTTATATAAGCATGCAAAATTAATAGGGAATCACTGCAAGAAAAAAGAGTTTGAACTCATCGAATAATGGCCCAAATAAAAACATAAATTTCTTTCTACTTATTTCCGAGCAGTGCATCAGCAGATAGGCATCCAAATAGGCAATGGATGGATCTTAAAATATAATAAGTAGATAAAGCCGACGAAGAATGACTTAAAACTAATAATGATGCTACCTTGGGTGACTTAGCAAGGTGAAAAGAACGAATACTCACCACCGTGTTGCTTTGTTGAACACAAACAACCAAGAGTGGCCATATTTTATTCATTGCTGGAAGCAACCTGTTCTCCACAGTACCATCATCAGCAGCACTCAACATATCTTGCAGCTGATATAATGAACAGGCACGAATATCTTCTTCAATCGCTTCTCTAGTCTCCTTCTCATACCTATAGGCTTCTTCCACTTTCGCTAGCGATGCGATGCCATCCTACAAATCAAATGTTGATTGAAGTACAGAGTAAAGGTTTTGATGTATCGACAACATGATGTCTGCTCCTTTTTATACAAATAATGGTTAATTGTTTGTCCATCAAGCATTTAGGAATATGGATTATTCTGTTAGAATCTCTATTATTCAAACTTAGGTGTGAGTATCAGCTACTGGTATGTTCAATTTTTCCCAAAATTCCCATGTATTTGGAGGGTCATGGAGGATCATATCCCTATACCCATGTCCAGATATGCATTGAACGTGGGTGTCGGATATGGGTATTTCAAGGAAAATAAAGAGTCAGAGCAACATAAGTTGGAATGATATTCAGCTTCCTACAAGCCTTTGAGTTTATGGTATCTTACACTTGGGGTTTTCACTTATATTCTGCGGCCCAAAGCAATTCTCTTTGGCCATAATTCCTCGTTATACATAATTAGGTTTGTCATCAATTGCTAACCATCTAACCACGCTCAACCATGTCCCCTACATCTTTTTTTTTTTTATCCTCCTCACCAGAAGGGAAAAAAAATAGAACTGTAACCAAACGAAGAGGCATTTTTGTCTTCTATATCACACACCATTAAAAGTAACAACAGTCAATAACTTTCAAAAGGTAACATGTAGCATATGACATGCATAACATATTTCAAGGTTTTAAGATCGTTCCTGAGACAGTTTAAATCTCAGTCAATTGCCCCACTTAAAATAGCAAGTTTTTCAGAAAAATACCTCAACTATGTCCAGAGCCACCATGCATGCTCCTTGACTCATAGAAGCCAGCAGAGGAGTTGCAGTTGTTAAGCATGAACCAGCAATAGATCCAACAGTTTGTCTATATCTTTTGGAATCATTCAACTTGACCAACATATTCTCCCATTGCTCTACAATCATGACAACATGATTTAAATTAGCACAAAATGCTTCTGCTCTCTATCCGAAAATTAAGATAGATCCATGATAATAAATGAAGGATTAAAAATTCAACCAAATTTTCATAATGACAAAAAGAGAGGATGACTTTTTAAGGAAAAATTGGTTTTCCAGAATAACTACATATATATGGTGGAAAAGTTACATTGTTGGTTGTGCAGTGAAAGAGCACAATAATGCCTAGGACCAGATAGCAAACAAAGACAAAAACAATGGTTAGATGAGGGCAACCAGTGCCAGAACTATCGTGCAGGATCAGAAGAGTATCAATCCTTAGGAACCTTGCCATCATTAACCCACTTGAGCTTGGTTTGGGATGTGTTAGTTGGGCCAATAGAAGATAAATAGTTAACATCTCACAAAAGCAGGGTCTTCTTCTCAACAATTACAACATTTGGAATCAGCAAAATAAACAAAACAAAAGAAGCAATCACCTGATTCCATAAGAGACACATCAATCTCATCAGCAAAACCTGACCTTGAACCTTGTCTCAGTTCTGGTTGAACTTTCTTTTCCCTGTCAGATATTTTGGACTTGACATGCATCAGATTACAGTGTGCTTCAGAGGGCAGGGTCAAAGCCTCACGCTTAGATGCCTTTAGAATCTCAGATACAGCCTAAAGAAAGCAGAACCATCAACAAAGTCAACGTCATGATAACAAGAAGGCAAAGCATGGGATGGGAAGAAAAGACCCCCAGATGCGAAGCAGAGAAGAGGAAAGTAGCAAGCATGACGCTCAAGACAGATAGAAACTAACCTAAAAGAATTAGAACCAAAGATATTTCAACTGAATACAAGTTCATATAGAGCAGGACTAGTCATGACAGAAGGTTTAGCACAAAGAATGAAATATTATTTAATAGGTCATACACATTAATCAACAAGGAAAGTCCCATCCAATTTTGAACTTTGTCTGTAATATCTAAATAATCTTCATGAATTACATTATATATATATATATATATAAGTTGAATACAGCATTACAAGTAAAGACAGTTTATGCAATATTGATTAACAAAACTCAGCTTAACCATGCAGAACGCTTAAAACAGGCTGAGAAATAGATACATCTGTTTTGTTCAGATTTATAAGGTTCAAAGAAAAATCCATTTACATTCAAATTTCTATTACATTAGTTTACCTCAAATAACTTCTGTTTTGTTCAGATTTATAATGTAACTACATGATACAGTAAAGTAAATTTTTTTTAAAAAAAAGAAAAGCATCCTTCTTTTCCTTAATTCACATTGTATAAAATAGCAAACAGAAATTTCTGAGTCACATGTCAAATATGCGTAGTAGAATCATCAACACCAAAAGGGTGCAAGTTATTAATAAAAATTTTAACTTTGAAAGGTTTTAGATTAAATAGGAATAGAAATGTAAACACTGAATGACAGTTCAATAACCGTACAATTAGAGAGGATGATAGAACAATAGATAAACAGGACGTTTGTAACCGTAAATTAATTTCTCTATCTAAGCCCACCTTCAAAGATTCAAAAGAATATTTTGAAAGGATGTTACCCATGAGATTAGAGAAGGTCAGATGAAGTGAAGTGCAACAGCAATATTGTGCAACCATAAGTTTCTGTGTAGGAAAATTGCTATAAAATAGCCATAAGACCAGATATCATTATCCTGAATATTGGGTGCCTAGAAGACATCTTCGTAAAATTAAGTGTGGCTCAGATGAGAATGTTCAGATGAATGTACGGCCATACAAGAAAAGATAGAATATTAAATGAAGATACACGTATGACGATAGAGACGGCACTAATTGTGAAGAAAGATTTAGAAAGTTTAGCCCCATGCGGTATAGACCTAGATATTGACAGGTACATAAGATTTCGCTTGATCAAGTAGGAATACAAAGATGTAGAGGCAGACCAAACTTGCCTGAATTGAACTTGTAAAAGATGAATTATTTTAGTTAAATCGTTAAAAGGATGCAACCCTTAATCAAGCAGAAAGGAGAAGGATAAACAATTGGGATCAAGAATTATCTGAGTTGAGTTACCAGTCAAATTATTCAAACAACCACAGGTCACTTGAACCATTTACCATATTAACCAAATTTTACTACAAGACTTGCAATGACGTTGAGCCATCTTGAGGTTCAAAAACAAGCATCAATCTTCTGAAGCAAAACATACTCCAAAAGTTGAAACCTGCAATTAGTTTATCACCCTCTTTGACTTCAAAGGCATCTTCATTATTTGATTCATGAATTCCCATTCTCGTAAGCCTGAATACTTATGGCTCCTTATGGTGCAAGTGCATGCTCAGTGGGAGACAGAGAAAGTGGAGGAACCATTTGCCAAAAGGTGCCAAAAAGTAGCAATCATACTCCTTAATATTTTACCCTAAATTCTATTATCTTGAAGTTCCCCCCCAAGTATCTGTGACCTTGTACTCTATATAATCTCATACATGTGACTGCTGCTCCCACTATCTAACTTTAAACATATCCTTTGGTCCAGCCAAGAGTAAATTTATGTAATGATCATAATTGGAAACTATAGGAAATAAAAAAAATATAGCATTGATTAATTATTGTTCAAAAAAGAGCACGTCATGAAAAAATGAAATGGAAAATAATAGGAACCACTAATAAAAAAACAGAACAAAGATAAATCTATGACCTTTAGAAAGGAATTGAGGAATTACTAACGGAACAAAGATAAAATCTATGACCTTTAGAAAGGGAAGAGTTAAATCTGGATGTTTATGCCTGCCAAGAATTTCAAGTTCCTCTGAAACAGAGCGCATCTGTACAGATGTACAAAAATCAGACCAGTTATCATGCAATAATAAGTTCAAAAAAAATCTTTAAAAAAAAATACAATAATGCAAAATAAATCAAATTAAGGCCCTGCACATAAGCAAACATTAAGCCAGTATTAATGCAAAGAGCGCAGTGGAAATTTGTTGATATAAAATGCAGGGAATTAAATATTCTTTTTCTGGCCCTGGTTACATGCAATTTTCTACCACCCTGCACCCGCCTAGAGACCCAAAACAGAAAGGGTAATCATTCTGCTGCATCTTTGCATTTTTACATGTTATTCAGATACATGTTCTCACCATTTGAACATCCTTGTTGAAAAAGTAAATGATTATTTTGATGTCTCACATTTTCATTGTTTTGATGCACAATGTCTGACATTTTCCACAAACCACAAGCAAGAAAAATATCACTATGCCTCATGACTATAAAATGAAAATAACTTGAAACTATCAAGGGGGGTTTAAGGGTCCATAACCAAGAAAAATCTCAGTGTATAAAACATGAAACTTTTGCAGACAGTAAAACCGACAATCAATCTTCAAATATTAGACAGATTAGCATATTAAACACAATCAATAACACCTAAGGTTTTTAATCGTACCGGTTCTTCCAACAGAGGCAATACTTTATGACCCACTCCAACATAGGAAAGCATAGCAGCAAGCACATTTGGCACATGAGGGTTCAGATCCAGATGCCGTAATTGCCGGCATATAGAATCAACTATATAATCTGCATTTGACAAAATCAATTGCCCAACCTACAAAAAGAAATATGTACAGTTGAACAAATTACATAATCTTACAGATAAATTATAGATAATAACATTCTGTACAAACACACCGTTGAGTGGCCAGCTGTAGCAGAAATAAGGTGTAAAACGGCATCAGATGCACTTCTAACTTCAAAGTTTGAACATATAAGGTTCTCAAGCAGCAGATACAGAGATGAATGAAGGAACCCACTGGAAGCAAAATCACTTCCAAGGCATAAAGCAAAGATGCCTATTCCGTCAATAATAACCTGCTTCGAGAAATGAAACAAGATCAATAAAATACACTGAAAACTTACGAAAACTAAAACAATACATTAGTGACTAAAAAGAATAATGTCAATGTAATTTCCTGATGCAACATAGCAATATCACGGAAGAAATACAAGGTAATATCTTCAACTTCAGCATCAGACTGCATTAGCAAAGATTGGTGATCTACTGGAAGATCCCAAACTTCAGAACACAGATATTCATGTAAGATTTTCCCAATACAATCAATGAAGTTGCTCCTAGCACCCTTCTGCAATGCAGTTTTCCAAACAGATTCACATTCGTGAGGCTGGCCACCAGCAAATCCTTCATCAACTTCCTGAAAATCTACCCCTTTTATCCTGGATTTCTGGAACATTCTTCTAAAAGCATCGAGTGCCTGATCTGATATACCAAATATCATCTCATTTAGAATGCATACAGCAGTACTGGCCTGGCGCAATAACTGCCCTGAGCCAGTTCGATTGTACCAAGATGGCCAGCTTTCTTTAGTGTATTCCTTCCTTCGAACTTCCGAAACCAATTTACGCAAGTAGCCCAAGGGAATATCAGCAATAATCGATAAATGACCTTCACTTTTATAGTCTGCAAAAAATAAAAGAAAATAAGTACAAAGCATATATAGAAAAAGTTTGATAGAAGAGTAGGAATCCCACGATTCGAAATGACCTGCCATCAAAGATAAACCTACAAGTCTAAGAATCCCAGCAAGAGCCTCGTATAGCTTCTGACCACCAACATAAACAAACCAAGGAGGCATGCGTGGAAGCTCAAAATATGTCTGCCTAGCTTCCGCTGTGTGTTGTTTTCCAATTTCACGGATATCCTTGAGCTTAGAACTGTTAGAGGAAACCTCAGAATCACCCATAACATGCAAGCCTTTCAACTTAGCAACAGAGGGAAGGTATCCTATTGAAGACGTCCTTGTTAAGACAAGCTTGTTTAGAGAACCAGTAAAAGCTGAATTCTGACTAAGACACAGAGCAAAAACATCCAAGAATCTGGCAGCTGTAACCTATCAATAAAAAGGTGAAAGACATGCAATAAAATATGCCAATCAATTTCAACTGAAAGTAGTACTATTAATAACAAGAAAAAAGGAAGAATCTGTTAACTATCCAATACATGGCAGGAGTTGTCATAGTCATATTATTTTACTGAAATAATGGATATATAATGCACAAAATTGGTTCAATCTACCCATAAATTTACGTCTATATATAGTTCATTACTCTCATGAAGGGTAATGATAGCTGAAGGCTTAAAGTGGATAAGCGGAATTAAAAGATAATGAGATCTTCAAAGATGGCTGCAGCCATAGAAGTAGCAAGATAATCATAATTCCACTCTTTAAGCTCCCAATTGATTGCTATTCAATTATATCACTACATCTTTAAACCTTTAATCTATTAGTAACAAGAACTCCTGAGGAAGTTGAAAGAGTATGGAGAAAAATTATGTCATTAACTATAGACTGCAGTCAGTTACCACCAAGACATCATTTATGACTGGGAACTAACAATTTACCATTACTCCCCTTCCTAGTACCAAGATGGAATCCTACCACCTCTTGTCATGTTAAAACTTTAATCTTAGCACACTGTAAGTGCAGGATCGATGCTTGGACAACTGTTAAAGCCTGGAAAGCCTGGAAGGGCTAATAAATAGGAGGACCAGTGGGATGTAAAACATTAGTTCAGCTGAAACCTAACATCTAAGCTGACTGGTAGTGCACGTCCATTCAGGTCTCTCAATCATCCCATATGAGAGTAAAGTCCAATTAGGAATGTAAATATTAGATAGCTCCTCAAATCGTAAGTAATGATTAGGAAGTGCTTAATGGATAATTACCTCTACTTTTACGAAAAAAAAAGGGTCAAATACCCATGAGATTTCTAAGTTTCTTTGTGGAAGGAAATGAATTTGTGTAATATAAACATGAATGTCAATGAAACCCTTTAAAGATTTTTCAATATCACATTAGGTGATACAGAAGTTTAGGAACTATAATATATTACCCCCAAACAACCAGATATTCAGTTAAAACAGTATAACATCTCGGGATCTCTATTAGATAAATCACTGACTACGAACAATGCATAGACCACCATATATGTAAAAAAAAAAATAATAATAATAATAATAACAGAGGAAAAACACACATACAGGAGATTGCAGATGATCCAACAGAAACTGAGGACCAGAGTAATATATCACTGTAAGCAATTGCTGAGCATTTGACGGTGCAAGTGTATCATCATTGCCAAGCACCACCTTTGGAAGTTTTTCAATAAGCCTGTTTTATGAAGTAACTTATAAGAAAATACATTCAAAAAGGAGAAATGCACCTTGTTACTTACAGCTCAACATTATTTCACAAACAATGAACCTGCCAAAAATCGCAGCAACATCATCTTCTACATGATGTTTCCCAGATGCTGAGAATAAATATTCCATAAACTCCTGAGCAGCAGCTGAAATCTCTTCAGATTCATCAACAACCAATGCACATAAGCACTCCTGCATGAGTATAGAGATAAAATATTAAATATAACACCAAAAGCAACCAAAAGGCAACAATTCATACAAAATTTCACATCAATCAAATCAATTAAATTGAGAAAGAAGAATAACTAACATTAAAGGAATCAAAATGAGAAAATTAAAGCAATCCTCGAACTTTTGAACACATGAGCAGTGACTCAAAGTATAACTAAGAACTTGAAAGGTAAAAAAACAATTTCGAATCAATGACTGCACCTTTTGGATGAAACACTCGTGAAAGTCCAAGTGAGAATATTCACTTCACTATCATGCAAATCTCCTCCCATGAGGATATATCTCAGAAAACATACCATCTATTACAAACTGAAGAAGAGTACATAATTCTCCCACCTTGGCTACAAATCCATTTAAGCGGGGAAAAAAATAAAACAAAATAAAAAAAGCCTACAGAGGATGCTACTTCATTCCCCCACCAAACTGGAGATGATGGTCAATACAATCATAACAGCAAATCATCCTCTCTTCTTGTTTATCATGGGATGTACCACCCAATGAATATGATCATGATTGTGAGCTAAATCATTATTGCTGATTATCCTCTCTTCTGTTTTACACTGCAGTTTATTAACAACTCGGACAAGTAATTTAAAACAAAACTAGCTGTACTTAAGATTTACAAAAATTGTGCTTAGGTTCTTTTTGTTGTAAAAATATATATAATAGAGTTTCATACAAAAAAACAAATAAGTATATAATACAATTATTGGTACCAGGACTTAAGAGACACCTCGTGATCAGTAAAGTTACATAAAACCATAAAAATGATGAGTATACGCGTGCACGCTCAAACAAATAAGGATAGATAAATCATTTACTTTTACTAAAACAAAGAATTTGATCTCACTTTTCTTGCATTTATTATTTAAAAAAATGTTACTTCCTACTTTTTCTCATCGACCCACACAACAAATGCCACAAAAATAGTATTGTTTAGTGTTTTGCTAATCTCCCAAGCATTGGGACATTAGATTTATATGGCATTCTGCATTTATACTAGGGCTTACGCTATGGCCTTCAAGTTCGTTGCGTTATGTCAATTTCAATAGCTATTGATGAAGACTGAAATTGGCTTTCTTCCTCTTGGTTCTTTAACAGTCCCTCTAGTTTTCCTTCTATTCTCTATTTTCTACTGCCCTCCATGTTCTACATCACATCTCCTTCTTATCTACTTATATTCTTAAAAATGTTTAACCCCGTATGGCAAGAGTAACTTCACCAGCTATTAGAAAACAAAATGTGTTACAGACACAGAACTATTAAAACAAAACAAAATCCTGCATATCAGGTACTTACAGAGCAAGCATGCGATTTTGACAATTAACAACTAATATTAACTCATGGCAAAGAGAATATAACACAGATTTCAATCAAAACAGCCTTTACAACTATTAAAGTAGAAGTCACAAATAACCAAGAGTTATAATGCTTAAATTCTGTCCTCTTTTAACTTCAAATAGGAAATTGTTTTTGTTCCCAAATTCCAACAAACAAAAGAAACACAATAAATGTGAAACTCTATAATTGCGACATAAAAAGTCCATTTCTTGTGCCCACCAAGAAGTCACGACAAACTTATTAACTAGACAAAGCTGAGTAGGCATAGGCCAGAAGCATGAAATTCATAGAATTCAACCTACCAAAAACATCTGATTGCTCTTTCCTAGCGTAAAATTGCACTTCAATAACAGCCCTCGAATGGCAGCAAAAAGCCCATGTCTCACCCTTTGTGCTTGATGAACACAAATCTGGGGCATGTAACAAAGTAACAGTATATCAAAACAAAGGTGCAATACAAATTTTGAATAGAAATTTTTTTATACGAAGTTTATATAGTAGTCTTAAAAATAACATTTAGCAAATCAAATTGAGATCCATACATAGGGAAATGTTGCACATAATAGTTTATTCACATGCGCAGAGGTTTCCTCAATCCACTCTTTTGTACGATCCACATGAAAAGATCCCATTCCTTTGCCAAGATCAGGGCTATTTTTTTCTCCAGATTCAGTCTTAGGACTAACCGTGTCAACTGCATTGCTATTTAGACCTTCCACCAATTTTTTGTTATGAGCTCTCGATGTTAATTGATGGAGCTCCTCCAAGAATGAAATAGTTGACTTGTTATTATTTTTGTTATGGCCAACAGAAGCATATCTGTCCATATCAAGACCAGATAAATTGGCATCATCTTGGAGGACTATCATAAGGTACTCAGCCAAGCCCCTAATTGCTTGGTCAATAGCCTCTACACTTCCAGCAGCTCCACTTATCATTGTTTTTGAGATGTGTAAAACTTTGGTAAACTGACTAACGACACCAGGTAAGAAGAAAGCCAA
This sequence comes from Adansonia madagascariensis, assembly GCA_038381835.1. NCBI lineage: Eukaryota > Viridiplantae > Streptophyta > Magnoliopsida > Malvales > Malvaceae > Adansonia > Adansonia madagascariensis. The sequence goes on from JBBYHL010000021.1 coordinate 16,815,735, forward strand.
AGCATC
>JBBYHL010000021.1:16831916-16879736 GCA_038381835.1 Adansonia madagascariensis
GTAATTTTTCTTAAATGTATCGATACATGTAGGTAAAAAGCCTAGAATGTATCAATACAATGAAAGATGTATCGATATAATCACTTATGTATTGACATATTTTGTCTAAGAATCGAATTTCAGCTACTGCCAAGCCTTGTATCAATACATTTGAGTAATGTATCGATACATTAAGCAAATTTATTGATACAAGGCTCCTTTGTATCGATATAACTAGTGACATTTTAAAATTTGATAACATAAGTGTCTTGTAACAATACATAAAGGCTACATATATGCATTCATGCAAAATTATGAAATTTACATACCTTAGACTCCCATAACCTCTTACCAAGCTAGGAATTATTAGGAACAGATCCATGCTTATCTAAACGATTCTAATGATGCCTTGAACGATGACATCTAATGCCTTAAATATTGGCTTAGATAAACTAGGGTGTCTATAGCTGCCCTTTTTGGTTGTTTTAAGTATCAGGAATAGGGCAAAGATAAATATATATCATTTTATCTTGGATAAAATGATCTAGATAAAATGATGTTTCTTGAATACCTACAAAAATGAGATTTAATTAATGCTTCATATAATAGGGTTAATATATTGGTAATGATTCTAAGCTTTTGTAGGGTTTAACCTCGGTATTATGTTTTTGAGTTTTCTAGGATTTATCCCTTCTAGAGTAGCATTAGCTAACATGGGCTTTGAGTCGATAGGTGTCTAGCTTTTTATGGATAGACTCGGTTAGTGCCTAGCTCTTTGTTAGTGCCTAGCTCTTTATGGATGGCCTCAACTAGTGTATAACTTTTTTATGGAGAGACTCAATTAGTGCTTGGCTCTTTACAAGCAGACTTGATTGGTGCCTAACTCTTTATAGACAGACTCAATCAGTGCCTAGTTTTAAATGGACTAACTTGATTGGTGCCGAGCTTTTTGTGTACAAACTTAATTAGTGCCTAACTCTTTGTGGATTGACTTAATTAATATGCCTAGCTCTTTGTGGATACACTTTATTAGTGCTCCACTTTTTGCTAACAAACTTGATAGGTGTCCAATTCTTTATGGATTGATAAGGAAAAGGCTTCTAGCTTTTTATGGACTAAAGGAAAAAGGTGTTTAGCTTTTGATGGACTAAAGGAAAAAAGAGTTCAATTTTTTTTGACTAAAAGAAAAAAGGCATTTTGCTTTTTCTGGACTAGAGGACAAAGGCTTCCACCCTTTGTGGACCTAGAAAAAATACATCCATCTCTTTGTGAACTAGAGGAAAAATACATCTAGCTCTTTATGGACTAAAGAAGAAAGGCATCCAACTTCTTGTGGACTTATGAATTTAGATATTTTACCTTAATTGTTTTCTTATTTGGAAAATCGTGAGGTCAGATATTTCTTACTTGGAGTTCCTATAGAAATTTATGAAAAGTAAAAAATTATGCCTAAGATTTTTAGTTATTTCACTTTTAGAGTTCAGAGTTTATACTTGAAAAGTGTTAATTGTTGTATGATTGATGCATGAGGATGCAAATGCATGTTTGAGTGATGGGAATGTAATGATTCTAGAAGCCTAATCCGATGATGAACTATGGCCTTCTTAGTTGTTTGCTCTCCCATGAGTTTTAGTCAGTGACCTCTAAATTTTGCTCTAAATTTCCAAAGGCTTTGAAGGTTAAGGTTATTTCCAATAAGGTACAAATGACTTGTGATTGTGACAGAAGGGTCCTTAGCTTGATTACCTCTTGTTTAAAGACTTATTTGTTAAGCTAAGTTTGCTGGCAGGTTTGGTAGATTTATCCTATCAATTTTGGTTTAAAAAGTAGCTTTAGTAGTTTAGGCAGATTGTTCTGAGTTTTAAGTGTGTTGATAAAAAGGTGAAAAGAAAATTTTTTATATCTTCTGGTTAAAGTTTCTTGGGAAAAGGTTTTGAACGATTGTGGTCCAAAACTTTATTCTTAATCTTTAGACATGAAACAAAGCCTTGCAAAATTTATTTCTTTTCTAAAGTAATGCTAGGAAATCCTATTATTAATTTTGTTCATTTGTCAAGTACTATCAATTAAATGATAAATAAGATGCACATGGAATGCAAATGCTACCATAAGAAAATAAAAGAGAAATCAAGTAAGCTGTATCCCATTCAAAAGAAAGAAGTAAAAGTTATGACAAATTTTGAGATCATGAAAGATTTTGAGGCACAAAAAGTTAGAAACGATTTTTCAAATAGTTGGGCCCTTGATGTTAATGACATATATCATCCATTGAGTGCTTTTGGAGACCTTTTAAAGTGGATAATCTTTCTTATGTTAGCTGAACCCTGAGAAAGCTTTTTAGATTGCCCTATGATGTGCTTGTTGCATTAAGCTTACGTAGGCATTACTTTTTTTATCTGAATTTAAGGTGAAAATATGGCTCAGTAATGTATGTTGAGCATGGTAAGGAAATTTGGTCATGATTTGGGGTTTTGGTCATAGTTATGAGTATAGGTTAAAGTAATGCTAGTCTAGGTTGGTGATAGCTAGGCTTGATTAGGTTTAGCTAAAGGAGAGTTTGATCACTTAAGCTGCCTTTTTAGGTTTTCAGCTTATGCTAGTATGTTTTCCAAACGCCCTTTTGGGTTTTTATCTGAGGTGTTTTTCTTTTTAGGTCAAGCATAGTATTTCTTGACATAATTAAAATTGATAGGTTGGGCAAGTCATTACCATCCATTTCAGTTAAGATTAAGGCCTTTCCAGAAAACATGTGTTCCCCTATGTATGGCCCTTTCTAGTTTGGAGTTTACTTTTCTGGAGTATCTTTATAGACCAAGAAGATATTTTCGAGCACTAGGTCACTTTTTCAAAATTAATAAGGGCTGACCTTTTTTTATGGGCTCTTATCATACGCTTTTGGTACATTTATCCATGGCAAATAGCTTTTATCCTCTTTTCTTCAATGAGATTAAGCTGCTCATATAAATCCTTGACTTATTCAACTTATTCTAGTTAAGATTCCATCAAGACCCTGAGTGAGTGGATTTTGACCTCGATAGGTAGAATAGACTCCATGCTGTAGACTAGGGAAAATGAGGTATTACCCATTGAAGTTTAAACTAGTGTGCGATAGGTGTGTAATGCGAAAGGTAACTTTCCATGCCAATCTTTGTACATTTTAGCCATCTTTTCAACTATCTTCTTGATGTTCTTATTGCTAGTTCAATTGCCTCATTCATTTTTAAGCAATATGGGACAGAATTATGATACTGGTCTTGAACTAAGAGCAAACTGCTTACATCATTTTGTTTTTCAAGTTGTGCACATTTCCATAATTATTTGCTTAGGAAGTTTATATTAACAAATGATATCCCATTTTATAAATTTACACACAATGGATTTATTAACATTAGCATATGAAGTCACTTTCACCCATTTGGTGAAATGACCAAGATAAAACAGTGCCTGTTAGAAGCCTTTGGAATGATCGGTCTAATCATGTCCATGCCACACATAGAAAAAGGCTACAGGGCTACCATGACATGCAAAGGTGATGGCAGGACATGGATTTTATCTGCATAAATTTGGCATTTATGGCACTTTTGAGCATGGTCGATGCAATCCCTCTCAAGGATTAACCAATAATAGCTTAATCGCATAACTTGTTTACCATTTAGTGTCCACTGGCGTATGTGCTGCAGATTCCCCCATGGACTTCTTCAAAAATTCTTTTGGCTATGAAGGCATCCAGGAAACCAGAGCAGTACCTCGTTCTAGCCTTTCTTGTATAAAATTTTACCATTCAAAATGAAGCAAGCAACTATTTTTCATATAGTTCTGTTATTAGTTTTGGTAGCATATTTGGGTTCTGTTAAGCTCTAGCATATAGGACAACATCATGGTACCATGGTAGCCTATCTCTTTCTTCCTGTATGCTATGGTAATGGGTCAGAGTGTCCTGGATACTCATTTGAATAGGCATGACCTCTAACTTTTGATTTACTTCGAACATGGAAGCCAAGATTGCTAAAGCATCACCCATTTGGTTTTATTCCCGAGGTAAATATTGGAAGTTGATTTCATCAAAATCTTGTCTCAGGTCAGAGCTTCTTATATTAAACTAGCTTAGTATCCAAAGTTTCCAACTCTCCTTACAGCAAATAAATTACTGGGGTTGAATCCTTAAACACTTCCAAAGTTCTGATACCCTTTTTTTATGGCACTTAGAGTCCCATGACATTGGCTTTGTATTCAACTATGTTATTGGTGTAATTAAAGTTTTGTCTAGCAGTGAAATGGTAGTAGTTTCCATAAGGTGAGATTAGAATTACCCTGATTACATGCCCAACGCAATTAAAGCTCTATCAAAGTACATTTTCCAAGATTATTTGCAATCAAAAGTATCTTTGCTTCAGATATGCACATTATATCTTCATCCAATAATTGAAAATCCAAAAGTTGATATTCATTTGCCACTTAGCTCTCTAATAAGTCAACTATTGCACTACCTTGATGGCTTTCTAGCTCACATATATGATGTTGTATCCAGAAAGCAAGACTTGCCACCTGGCTAATCCTTCTTGGAAAGTGAGGGCATCGCACAAGTGTTTGATGGGGTCAAGTTTGGCGATTAGCCATATGGTGTGGCGTAGCATGAATTATTTTAGCCTTCGAGCTATCTAAACCTAAGTGCAACATAGTTTCTTAATTGCTGAGTAGTTGTTTTCACACTATGTGAACTTCTTGCTTAAATAGTAGATAACTTGCTCTTTGTAGCCTAACGTGTCGTATTGACCTAATACACAACCCATAGACTTATTAAAAATTGATAGATATAATATTAAAGGTCTCTTAGGCATTAATGGTATAAGTATTAACGAGTTTGCGAGGTAATGTTTGACTTTGTCAGAGGCTTCTTGGCATTCTTCATTCCATTCCCCAAGATTCTATTTTTGAAGAAATCGAAAGATTAGATCGCATTTGTGAATTAGTTGGGATATGAATCTGGCTATATAGTTTAGTCTCACTAGAAAACTTCTCACTTCCTTTTGAGTGCAAGGTGGGAAGGTTTTGAATAACCTTGACTTTGTCAAGGTCAACTTCAATCCCTTGTTCACTCATAATTTAGCTTAATAGCTTGTCAAAGGTGTTGTCGAAGGTGCATTTAGTGGGATTTAGTTTGAGTTGGTATTTGCATAGCCATTTGAAGAGTTTTTGAAGATTGGAGACATGTTAACTCTCCTTTGGCATTTTAGCAATCATATCATCAACTTAAACTTCTATCTTTATATTCATGAAGTCATGAAGTAGTGCCATTGCTCTCTGATAAGTTAACCTAGCATTTTTTAGTCCCAAAGGCACAGTTTTGTAATAAAAAGCCTTATATGGTCACAAAAGTGGTTTTTTCCATGTCCTCGGGTGCTATTTTAATTTCGTTATAGCTTAAGAATTTGTCCATGAAGGAAAATAGGGAATTTTTTATGGTTATCTACTAGAATGAGAATATGTGGCAAATGAAAGTTATGTTTTGAGCTAGCCTAATTTAGATCCTTTTAGTCTAAACACATTCGCACCTTGCTATCCTTTTTGGGGACGAGGACTATTCTAGCTACCCATTTGGTGTACTTGACTGCTTCATGAAATTTTGCCTCAAATTACTTTTTCACTTGTTTTTTTATTTTTAAAAGCATCTCTAGTTTTATTCTTTTAAGCTTTTGTTGTATAGAATTGTATACAGGCTTAAAACGAAGTTTATAGACTAAAATATTAATGTCTAATCCAGGCATGTCCTAGTAGACCAACGAACATGTCCCAATATTCTTGAAGAAGGTTTATTAATTCAGTTGGCGTTGATAGGTTTATAAAGGCTCTGATCTTAACTTCCTTTCAATCAACCTTCATTCCTAGGTTTATGGTTTCAATGGATTTTTCATAAGGTAAAATCTACTTTTTTTTCTTGTTCAATTAGCCTTAGCAAATTTGGTGGTATCAGGTTTTCATTAGAATCCCTTTCAGACTCAATCTTACTAGTGTAGATTGATTGCTTGAAATCAATTTTTGGAATATCAGTATGAATATTCATGTTACTTTTATCTAGGTACCTAAAAATACGAAAAAAGAATGATATAGGTGGAAAAATATGTATGGAAAGGTCTAAGAGTTGGCAAGGAATATGAAAATAGACATAAAAGATGAAATGCATAATGCTTAGTCATTATCATTGATAATACTTAATAATAGGGTATTCATACAAAGGATCTTATAATGCTCTTGAGTAGAAGCATGTAGCTTTAATTCATAGCATTACTTTGAAATAGACTTGAATAGTACAAGAATCTCAATTTCAGTCCAAACATTTAAAGTAAATCTTAGAAGGCACAGATTGGTCTCTTAGTCCATTATTGACATCTTTGGCTTATCAGTCACATTGATGGAGAATTCCTCAAATGCTTCGTTTAGTAAGAGTGCAACATTGTTAGAGCCAATATTCAAACTTTTTTAAAGACAAAAACTTTCCTGAAGTGGTGAAAATAACATAGGTTTATACCTTAAGTCCTATCCTAACAGACAGGGCATCCTCTTATTATTCTTTTGAGCTTACTTTCTTTTCTGCTATGTATTAAGCTTGAACCCTAAATCTTTGTTATCAATATGATTAATGACCTTTAAAACTCTAGCATTACCTTAGACACGTCTTCTGAGTCCTTTTTCAACCTAAGCACTCTTGCTGACAATTAACTTTAGGCCGATACAAATGCTCCTTGATAGATAAAGCTCGACCATTGGCAAGCTTTCTTTTACATAAGCGGCATTAACAAACTTGAAAGACTGAGAAGATGATTTTAGGACATCTTCTTTGTGCTTAATATAAAGAGTATTAATAGAAATGGCAGTGATAATTTTTTACTCTTCCCTAATGCTGGTAACTTTGTTCTTAATGATGAATCTTAGTTTCTAGTGCAATAATGATGGTATTGCTCTCATAAAATGAATCTATGGCTTTTCTAGTAGGAAATTATACGATAGAGCAATGTCCATCACATGGAAGTCTACTTCATAGGTGCACAGGCCAATTTAAAGTAGGATGGTGATATTCCTTACAATGTCTCTACAAGTCCTATCAAACACTTACGTGATCGTATAACTATTCTTAATATGAGATGTATTGATAGGGAGCTTGTTCAAGCAAGATAAGGATATTATATTTAAAGCTAACTCGTTATCAATAAACATCTAGGGCAATGTGCTATCTTAGTAATAAATGGTGTACGAAGGGCCTTGTAGCTTCCCCTTCTTCTATAAGGAATATCATGATCACTAAAAGATATGTAGTTATCGGCAATGATAGTACTTACAAGGCAATCCAACTAGCCTATCAGGATATCATGAGGAACATACACTTTATTTAAGACATTAAGGAGAACATTCTTATAAGCTTTAGAATTTAAGAGCAATGATAGCATAAATATCATAGTGAGTTGCTTGTTCAATTAATTAATGAGGCTATATTTGTGATGCTTGATGAACTTAAGGAACTCTGTAGCTTTTTTCTCACTTATTAGTTCCTTGATTATTGTTGGATCTGACTCTTTGGTCAAGTCTTTGAAGCTTATAGGGTAGGAGTAATATAAATTTGTTGAGTGTTAGTTTTCTAATGCGATGAGGGCATAGCATCTACCATTACGGGTTAGGTGGTTCACTACTGAAAGGTCAATCTTGGCTACTTGTTAGCTGAAGTCTTCGGTAATTAAAGTTTTGCTTTCATACCTTTAAGGTATTACCTTATCTTATTTATAAGGAAAAAAGGGACAAGAGCTGAATGACCATTCTTGGTGTAGGTTGAATAGGGGTAGCTTTGATACTTGAGTGCTTAGCAAAAAAGACTAATGGGTTCCCAACCCTGAAAGAGGAGTTTTCCCATCCTTTTTCATGGCGTTGAGAAAATAAAATATTTATTGACTTAATGAAAGAGGTTTGCTTTTTATCATAGAATTTGATCATACATTTATTCATCATTATTTGGACCATTGCATGAATCTCTTTGCATGTTTGGAGAGTGTGATCATGGATGGTATGGGTGTCAAAAAAATTAGCAAATCCTTCTTCTATCCTTTCAACTTAGGGATTTGCCAAGCTAGATTTATGAGTGTTTTGACTTGCTCTATATTATTTATGATTTCATAGCCATTTTTAATACCTATTTCATTTGCAATTGATTCAGTGCAAGTTTAAAGTAAGATAGTTTCCAATGCTAGATTTTAGCCTTTGTTTATCTTTGATCCTTTCTTTTTTTTTTTTGTCCTTAAGGATCTCTTTTTTAGTAAAGTTACCTTTTATGGCCTAGTCAATCATTCCGCATAATATGACTACATCTACAAAATTCTTTGGGATGCCCTTTACTATTTTCTCATAATTGGGTGCTTGTAAGGTACCGGCGAACCTAGCAGTCATATCTTTCTCTGTTAGCAAAGGGTAAATCTGGGTGGCCATTTCTATCCACCTATGAGTGTACTGCTTAAAGCTTTTATCAGTTCTCTTTTCCATACCCATAACAGATAGGCAATTTGAAACTTAATCAGTGGTAGGTCTCTCCTTATCTATGGCATTAATAGATAGGCTAATGTATTCATCTCTCTATTCATGGAACTTAATTTTGGACCTATTAATCATCTCTTAGACCACCTCTATGAAAAATAGGTAATGTTGCAGAATATGTCCTCATCCTCAATGGAGGCAAAAAGGATTAGAGGCTTTTTTATTTTTGCTTTTGATTTCTAACACTATCCCAACATTGACAAAGCTATCTTTGTCATTCTTGTCTTGACCTCTTTAATGCTTTTCATAACCCAACAACTTTTCCCATCAATTATCATATTCACCCTTGGTTTTGTATGATTCGAAAAAAGGTTAGCTTTGGCGTTAGGTCTTAGCCCTTATTTGACCTTAATCATACCTTTTTCTAGCAGACTATGTACCTTCCTCTTGAACAAGGTGCAATTCTCAATAGAATGGTCTTATGCCTTGGCATGATATTTACAATATACATTTTTATCATGCCATTTAAGATATGGGGGTGACCTTGGATTTATGAAAACTGAAGCCATAGATTGACTTGTTAATAAATTAGAGTAAATCTCTTTATAAGAGTAAAGAAGTGGGTCAAAGTATTCTCTTCCTAGGGTTCTTGTTGATTATTTAGAGCTTTTACATTGTTTGTATTATGAGATTGTGCACTTTAAGTAGTGTTTTGAATGGGATTCTGTGAGAAGCTTATTACTAGGGCAGACCTGACAGAATAGGCTAGCTATGGTATGGATGAATAGGAATTAAAATTCAAATTTACCAAGTTAGGGAAGTATACACTTCATGTTAGATGCTAACTCTAAGGAAACTTAGCTGGGCTCTCATTGATGCCATTCACCTTTTTTTTCCTTGCCTTCAGTCAAAGTTTTTTTTTTTGCTCATGATAGATGACTCCGCATAGATATCTTGCCACTTTTGATAGCATTATCAATCATCTCACCTAAGATATTAATGTCAGCAAAATTTTTGTGGCATTTCCAACTAGCCTGCTGTAATAAAGAGCTCTCAAGGTACTGACGAACATGACTATCATCTACTTCTTGGTTAGGGGAGGGTGAACAAGAGTAGCTTCCTCTTTCCATTATTGAGCATATTGTTTGAAACTTTTAAAGGTTTTCTTCTTCATATTTATGAGGGAAAGATGGCCAAGACCCTAGTAGGACACGTGCTTATATTGTTCAAGGAAAATGCAAGCTAAGTCTACCCATGTTTGAATTCTAATTGGATCAACCCTATATACCAATGGGTAACTGCCTTGGTTAGGCTATCCTAAAAGTGGTGGATTAACAACTTTTCATTCTCCTAGTATCTAGCCATCTTAGGACAATACATGTGAAGGTGGGCAGTGGGATTTATAGCCCCATTATACTTTTCAAAGTTCAACACCTTAAACTAGGTGGGATAATAAGATTGAAGGATAACCCCAAAGATTTGGCATCTATGACCCTAAATCTTATCACTTCCTTTGATAGCCTTAAGCCACTTTTCCAATGACTGATACATGTTTTAAGTCCTCATCAGTTTTAGAAGACCTTTTTTCATTTTTGTGCTCGGATTGTTTGTCAAAATCTGGGACTACAGGTCTTGCTAGTCAAAAGCCAACACCCTAAAATCTTTGAACTAAATGGGGTGCCATTGTAGGGTTAAAATAAATGAATGGTTGAGTTGATAGGATCGGTGCTGCTGGAGGATGTTGTTCATGTAATGCCCTTTTATATGCATTGGTGGCTTCAACACCACCATTCAAGTTGTTTTTAGGATTGACCGATCCTTTACCCACATCAACGGTGCTTGTTTGCCCTTTGTCCTTTAGAGTCTTGGATAACAATTTGGTTAATTCCATAATATGAGCTTGGAGTTCCTTATTAATATGGAGTAACTGCTCTTAATACTGCCTATACATGAGTTCCAATTGTTCGATACAAGTTCCATGGTCGTTTTCCGTGGCTTTTTGGCATCTATAAGTGTTATATCAATGATAAATGATGGATTTTGTCTTTTAAAACACCTTGCACTTTATAGGGCTAGTCAGATTAGACTTTTATGATATGCCACAAGCATGTTTAATGCGATGATGGTGAATATACAATTATGACAATAAATGACTATTCACATGAATGAATGGATAAAGCAAATAAAGATATGGGTTAGTTATGCAAATGCAAGAGGGACAATTAGATTGCGGAGTAGCTTCACCAATAGTATCTTTCATTAAAGAAAAAAAATATCCTAATTACACATGATTACATTTGGAAATGCCTAACACGATTACATTACTTAATCACATGTTCCAAGAAATACAATAATTTTTATTCATAGACCCTAATGGGCATGATATCTCATATCAAGGACTTGGCCACATCCATTATGTCCTCAGCCTTTAACTAGGTAGCTTGAATCTACTCGATGGGATAATTTTAGTGGTCTTGATAATTTTGGCATACATGATCAACCATCTATAGCCATTCTTGCTTCTGTCATTCAGAGGCCCTTACTAATTCATTAACCTGGCTTTAGTGAGCTTGTAGAGAATGTTCTAAATCTTGAATCCTAAGCGTTAAAGTCTTATTCTTAACCTAATTTACCCTTAAATCCTATGCGCGGGCCGTAAGACATCCATTTTTTCTTTGATAGGTCAATGCAAGAGTGTAAGCTTTGATAGGCTTCTTCTTGTTAACATTAGCCTCCATTAGTTTAATTCTTGATTAAGGGTTATGAACTCCACTTTCCACTCGGTTGATGATTTACCAATGTATTGGCACGTGTTTGCTTTCTGGAGTGCCACATAATCTTTTATTAGGCTATCAAGATCCTATTTGAGATGGTTTCTCTCCTTGACAAACTAATCTATCTCTTTATCTTGGAGATAAGGGTCCATCTATAGCTAGGTCTTCTCTTCTTTCAACTGAGCGATCTTTTTAGCAAAAGCAATTTTCTTTTGTTTGAATTCCCTCTTAAGTAGTTCGATCTCGAAAGGAGCCTCACCAACTAGGTTTTAAATTATCCTTACATTAGGTAGCGGTAGAGCATTATTAACATGATGGACCTTTCACTCATAGTATCTCAAAGGCATATTGTTACCTCAGCAATACCTCTCCCAGTAGTGAAGGTTTTTCCAAGCATGGAAAGCTTATTAGAATTTTGACTTGTAATTGGCTTCACCATACTCAAAGTTTCAATGCTTGAGGTTTTGAAAGAATAAGATGAATTATTGGTATTAAAATTAATGGAAAACTATGAGAGATGCATAGTTGGTGGTTCCCTATAATCATATAAGTAGTGCACAACTAAAATCCCTACATCTATATATGATCGATTAAGAGGACAACCATAAAGCCTTTCATGCGACCTCTTCTCTTTTACGATTCCAAAATTTCTCGATCTACTATTTCTTGATCTTGTCTTGGGGTAATTCCTTTCCAAGAATGTTGCAGATAGGGCTGTAGTTAGAAAATAAACTGATGAATATTCTTTTTTCTTTGATGCAAAAGTGATTGACATACCAAATATGAAGAAACAGTGCACATCCGATGAACCAACTTGTCCCTATTTTCTTGTAAAAGTTAAGGGCTTGAATGGCTTGGTAATGATGGCAGGTGTAGGATTAATGCTACGGCATAATAAAAAAAAGAGATTCGCTACTGCCTTTTTGACATAGCTTAATGTTTTCGAAAATATGACCATACCATATATCGCTAGAGCATAGATATCTTAAAATTTTCAAACATCAGTGGTATTCGCCATTGCTTCCTTTAGACTGGCCCATGAGATGCATTCATTATTCCCTTTCATCTTAACGTGACTCTTGATCCATGATTCCATTACCCCAAGAATTTGAGCTGACCTTTTCTTGAAAGTCGGAGGTTGCAACGCCTTACAATATATTCTATTGAACTTGGCCTTCTCAACGTTGAGTAATGTGACATATTTGTCGACTGTGGGGATAAATCCTTATGATTGAAACTGAAACATTGATACATTGGATTCTAAAACTGTGCATTTGCTTGCAACAGGGCGATGTCCAATCAAACCTATATTAAAAGGGCTTCATTTCCATATTTTCTCATGAATGACTCCTTCTCGATGTTATCTCAACTAGCCTAAATTTGATTCAACTTTCAATAATCATTTTATTAGAGCCCAATCTTAACCCTTTCATGCATCATCAAGATGTAACTGAGCTTAAGAACATTTTATCTTTAAGTTGATGACCCTCAAACCATGTTCTGATTTTTTTGAAGGGCTTGAGGATGAAATAGGCTATTGCTCCATGATAGACACCCCTTCCAGAACACTAAACCATTGGCTAACTATCCCATAATGATTATGATTATGATTATGATAAAATGATGCAGGCATCAAACAAAAAAGAAAAAAGGAAATGATTTAGTGACTGCACAAAAATAATACGTATAAAAAGTGATAAAAGAATAGCAAAAAACTGTATCACTAAAATTGCGCGGATAATAGGTAGTATATGCCTAGAGGCAGACATGATGATTATGAATAGACGAATGGCATAATGGCATGTTTGGGTTAAAAATTGCTGTTCATGAGGTGATCTAATACCTACAGGGATAACAATTGACTGACTAGATAACATAATTCATTCGTCACTATCGCGTTAAGCCATTATTCGGACATCATAACAACTAGTTTAAGTCAGATATGACTCTTTAGGATAAATGGGGCATTATAGGTGATGGCATTCGCTTGTTACCACCTATTTATTAAAGAGGGTTAGTTATCAATCAGACAACATAGCACATGCTCTGGTAAAAAATGAAACAAAAATGATAAATGCGGGCTATAATGTTCGTTCATCATCGCCTATGTAACCATGGTGCATAAGAGTAAAGGCAAAAAGTGTTTCCCGAAGTGCCCTTATGTTTCGAGTTATTTTAGCAACATTTTGATTTAGTTTGACTTAGTTTGGCTTGTAGGGTTCATTATATAGTTTTGAGTTGATGCCTAAATCAGTATTTGAACCGCCCTTTCTTTCAGTAAGGACAACTGAGGCAACCTAACCCTAGGCTAATTGCAGGCTTGGTGAATAAGTTTAATCCGATGGATGTATTTCCTTATGCAAATGTGGAAGGTTATTCATGAGAGACTTAGGTAGTTTTCACCCTAAAAGGTTTTGCTATGTATATGTGGAACAATACTTATGAAGCCAAATAGCTTACTTCCCCTTAAAAATTAGGGTACCGACCTCACCATGGAGTTTGGTGCAAATCTAACGCAAATGCACGTGCAAAATGTGTGTTAGGGAAACAATCAAACCTTTTATTTTACTCTCATATTACTATAGTTATTTGAATTGATATCTATTCAGGAATAGAGTAGTCTTTGCCAATCATGAGACAAAAACCATGAAAGGTAAAAGATTAGAAAACAAAGATAAAAAGAGGATTATAGGTAAATAATAATGGAAACCGAAAAAATAAAAAATCAAGTGAGACATGACTAGTCGTAGGCTTTATTCTCTAATATTTTGCCTACTCGAGTTAGCAAGCTGTGCAACTTGCCATTACCCCTTTAAAATGCTTGCCTAAATCACTCGGACGATGAACATGCATCAATTAAAAAGAATCAACATTAGTTAGGATTGCCTTTAGGTTATCTCTTGAAGGAGATTTGGATTAAGCATAGTGAGATGGTAGTGAGGGGAAAAACTGTTAGCTGAATCACTCGCCTAGCTGGTCTTGGATGGCCATTGTAAAGTGATAAAAAACATGGAGTCACCACCAATTGTTTCACACTAGGCATGATTGGATGCCTATTGAAAATGATATTTCGAGTTATGAAACTTGAAACATCAATTCTGAGGCCTACAAATTTCAAAGATTCTTAATTGGGTTCGAGAGTTGTTTATGCATGAAGAAGGGTTAACACCACCACAACACCCGAAATTGGTACATGCTAACCATATCTTTTATTTCTATTTCAATTAATTGGTTCCACTCTATCATTATTTTGATATAATCTTCATATACATATGAATTTTTGTGAAATTGTATATATAAGTTTTGAAAACATTTAAATCATGTATATACCCCGGATATGTAGGGAACATAGGGATTTTTATGAAAATGATCTTTAGATTTAATTTTAAGAATTCAAATATTCCATGTTAGGCATTAGAGAAATACCAACACGAAACATGAATTGTAATTTTTGAAAACAATTTGGAAACATGAATGCAGAAAGGATATCAAAAAAGAGAAATATGTTAGTAAGATGAAAAAGAATATAATAACATTGCATAAAAATAAATGCACAAAAAGGCATGAAAAGAATGGATGATTGGAATATATATTGTAATTATCTTCAATTGTCAAAGAATAACGAAATGACAATTTTGAGACGCGTTTAGACTCGATCCGCTTAAAATATGAAAAAAAAAGATGTTTTGATTGATAAAGGCCTAGAATGTCTGGAAGAGAGAAAAATTTTGGATTTTAAATGGAAAGCAGGGTCGGAAGATTCTCTTGGAAGGAAGGGTTGGAGTATCCCCGATGGTAAAGATTTTTTATTTTTTGAAATAAAGTTTTGGGTAAAAGGCTCAAGGATGTTAGAGAGAGAGAAATTTAGGTTTTCAAGTGAAAAACAGGGTTAGAGTATCCCTTTAAAAAGGTAGGGGTAGAATGTGAAGATTTTTTATGTTTCCAAAATAAGATTCTAGTTAAAAGGCCTTAGGTTTTTGAGTGAACAACAAGGCTAAAGTATCCCTTCAAAAAAGTGGGTTTGAGGTACTCCCTATGGTGAAGATTTTTTATATTTTCAAAATAAGGTTTTGATTAAAAAGCCCAAAAAGGTATGGGAGGGAGAAATTAAATTTTTTAAGTGACAAACGAGGTTGGAGTATCTTATTAGAAAAGTAAGGTTAAAGTATCCCTATTGGTGACAATTTAGATATTTGTAGAGAAAGGGAACATTTTGGGTGAAAAAGGCATTTTAAAAATAGAAATTGAGAATTTGAATAAAATTATCTTTTTGTTTTAGCCTTGATGCAAGCTTAAAGGGCTTGCATTATAGTATACAACTCCATAGAAAGTCAATCGGATGGATTTCAAAACATTCAAACATCTTAATAAAGTTGATTCAGGAAATTGGGTTAATTTTAATCCTAAAAATTGGGTGAACCAAATGTATTTCAAGATAGCATCATGCTATCTCCTTTCCTGAATTTATTTTAGGTTCATTCGAAGGCTTTAAAGTGTGAACAAAATACCATTAGAAAGATAACTCAAGGAAGATTAATATAAAAATATTCCAAAATACTTAAAAAATGGATTTCTAGACAAAATTAATTTTGGAATTTAGGTTTGTTTTAGCATTAGCTGCGTATGCAAGGGAAAGGGAATAGTTGACTTTGAAAAATAGTTCTAGACTCGTTTGGGTTTGTTAAGTCACAAAATACCTTTCTAGAAAGGAAATTTCATGGGCATTTTATGAAAAATATTTTAAAAATTTAGAAAAATCATTGGGTGGACTGAAATGGCCTAAACAATATTCAATTCATTGGTTCTAAGGGTTCTGAACAACAAAAGTTCAAAAAATCGTAACTCATTTATCCATAATGAGTGAAAGGCAAACAATGTACCATTAGAAATTTAATTTGATGCCTTTTAAGAAACAAATATTAAGAAATTTTAGAAAATATTTTATGGTTTGGAAATAATTTTTAAATCTTAGGCTACAATATTGCCAAAGTGAAAACAGGGGAATTTATGTTTTTTTAATTTCTCGGGATCAAACTAAAGCTATCAACATTCTAGCATCCATGGCACAGAGAAAAGGATGACATAGGCATCATGAGTTCATCCCATAATCCTCGAGTAGTTTGGGATAATGAACTCGTTGACCATTTCATAAAAGAAGGTGTTAAACTTTGCAATCAAGGTTTAACTTTTTTAACAAATAAAAAGGTTATTTTACTTTTGAAAAATAACAATTTTTGAGCCCATTTAACCATGAATTTAGACTTAGAATGCTTGATTTATCCCCAAGGTTACAGAAGTAATTTAGTGAAAACATTAAATCCATATAGTCTCTATCAATTGTAGGTAGCATAAACATAACTTAGGGATTCTGGTTAAAAATTAGATTTTTACAGCAAACAAGCAAGCATTTTTAGCAAAAATCTTATGAACAAGATATAATATAAATAACGATGAACATGGATAGCATATTTAAACAAATGAAGATGACATTTTGACATGGAAAAGATGGCCAAAATGCAAAATGATGACAAATAACATGCATGAAAATGTTAGCCTTAAAAAAGACATCTAAAATCATGATGATATGAACATGATTAACCAAAAGAAAATGTGCTAGAAATTTCAAGACAACATTTTTATCCTATAAAACCTACTAAACTACAAAAAATGCAAGGAACATGCATAGAGTATAATAGGATGGGCATTCAAGAATGACTTAAGCATGTGAAGATGAATGAAACATGTCAAAAATGCATGAATAAGGGTTGTTTGATGGCAAAAATGAAAAAAAAGTCATGTTTTGTCACTCAAGCAACTCTAAAGCGTCATAAAAAAATCATCAAAGTTCTAAAACTACAACAGTCAAGGTCACAATAATGCATGAGAGTCTTAGGATGGTCATAGCACCATGAATGGCTCACTAAAATGATGCAAATATTGAAAATAGAAAATAAATGGAGCAAGGTAGAGAAAATATACCAAAGCACTTTGAACATTCACCTTTAGTTGAAGTAGCAACTTTAAGCTCAAAATTTTTTTCTTTCTTTGCTATTGGTTAGCAAGAAAAAGATGAAAAAACGAAGAGCTTTTAGTAATGATCTGATTGTAAGGGAGTTTTAGAGGGTAAAAGGAAGGAAAAAAGGGGCTTAAAGGTTTTTTTAGGGAAAAAAAGGGAGAACTAGAAGAATTGAAAAGTGTTTTTAATGTAATAGTGTTTAGTATCTTCCTTGAATCTCTAAGAGTGTGTGCCAAGTCTGCTGTTAGTCTCCTTGCTGAACCAAAATTAGCTCATTTATATAAAGTGTGTTCAACCAATGTTTGTAGGCTAAAAGTGAAAGCATTATGGGATTTTCTTTCCATTGGCTTTGACATACAGAGTAGTGGAGTGGTAGGGTTGAGGAGGTCTACAACATGGAGAAATACCAAGCATGCCCTTAAACAAACCATACAATTCATGAAAATATCCCATTTTTGAGTGATTTTGGGCTTTAAAATTTTGTTAAACCCAATCAAAAGCCTAATGCTGAGGCCTCATAGGAATTTTAATGATTTGTTGTGCCAAAAACATGGCCAATTTGGATTTTGATATCAACGGTGCAAAAATTGAAATATGGAATGAACTAGACAATTTTTCCCGGATATACCAATACATTGCATATTGTATATCAATACAATGAAAGATGTATCAATACATTCCTTGGATGTATCGATACAATCACTTATATATTGATACACTTTGTCCAAAAATTGAATTTCAGCTACTACCAAGCTTTGTATCGATATATTTAACTGATGTATTGATACATCAAGCAATTTATCGACATAAACCTCGTTTGTATCGTTACAACTAGTGAAATTTTGAATTTTGATGATGTAAGGGCCTTGTACTGATACATTCTTGCAAAATTATGAAATTTACATACCTTGGACTCTCTGAACCTCTAACCTAAGCCAGAAATGATAGGGAATAGATCCATGCTCATCTAAATAATTCTAATGATACCTTGAGTGATGATCCTCGATGTCGTGAATATTGGCCTAGACAAAATGAGGTTTTTGCACCTATGAAGCCCTTTTCTAGCCCAACAACCTTTACCAATGGTCAACTTTAAACCCTTGTAGGTGTTCCTTAATAGTCGAGGCTTAACTATCGATAGGCCTAATACTATGAATGTTGCATTCACAAACTTAAATGACTAAAAGGATGGCTAAGGGGCATTTTTATTTGGCTAGATATAAGTTGTATCTGTAAAAATGGTATAATTATCTTCTCTTTGGCCTTAATACTAACTACCTTATTATCAATCACAAACTTTAGTTTCTAATGCAAAGATGATTGTATTGCCCTAGTTGAATGTATCCAAGGTCTTCTTAATAAGCAATTATATGATAAAGCAATGCATATTACTTGAAAATCAATTTCATAAGTTTATGAGCTTATCTAGACCAAGATAGTGATATTCCTAGTGACTTCTTGGCAAGTCCCATCAAAAGCTTGCACTACTGTTTAGCTATGCTTAATGTGAGATGCATCGATAAGAACCTTTTTTAAAGTTGCTAAGGGCATGACATTCAAAGCAAAGTCATTGTATATGACCAGTTTATTTTAAAAATGACCTTCATAATGTATAGTGATATGTAAAGCATTATAATTATCCTTCCTTTCAGACTAGATCTTATCTTTGGTGAATGAAATACAGTTATCAGCAGTGATATTGTTCACTAGACATTCCAACTTGTTTACTAAGATGTTTGGTGGCATTTGTGCCTTATTCAATGCCTTAATTATAGCACTTCGATAATCTATGAATTAAGAAGCAAGCATAGCATAGAAATACTAGCCTACTACTTGCTCAATTAGTTGATAATATTTTATTCGCCATGCTTAATGAACTTGCCCTAAAGTTTGATGTTACTTTTGCATGAGAAGGGAGGTTGAGCTAGTCTTTCTCCAACTACACTCACTAACTTGGTGGGGGAATGCTTGCTTTTTATCATAGAACTCAATTCTACCTCCATTCATCATTCTCTAAGCTATTACAAAAACAACTCTTTACATGTCTAGGAAGTGTAACCATGAATGGTATGGAACTTACAAAATCAATCGATTCCTCTTTTGAATTTTTAACCCTATTGATCATTTCTGCCTATATTAGAATTTGCCAATCTAAATTCCTTAGCGTCTTGACTTCTTCTGTGCTTCTTTTGAGTTTATAGTTGTTTTTAACATTAATCATGTTCACTATAGGTTTGGCATGATTGGTAAGGGGTTTACAATGACACTTAGTCTTTGATTCACCCTAAATTATAAAACTTTTGAGTCAATAAGACTCTGTACCCTTTGCTTGAAAGATAAACAATTTTTGATGTCATGCCCTAGCATGGTATTCATAATAGGCATTAGTGTCATACCACTGAGGTATGGAGGTTTCTTTTTAAGAACATAAACAAAAATGATTAAGTGTCCCCAAAATAGTGTTTGGTAGAGCTCTTCATAGGTTATAAGAATGGAGTTGAATTATTGTCTCTGAGTATTTGTCCCTAATTATTTTAAGCATTATCGATAGAAGTGTTGATGTTTCGATTGGTTAGAGGTTGATTGTTTCATTATGGATTTGGTGGGGTTACAAAAGATAGGTTGTAAGTTGCAGCATAGACTAACTAAAATGCATAGGCAATCATGATTGAATTTGAGTAGGGCATGCCCAGGTAGTATAAATTGGGTACTGAATACTATTTTGGTTGGGATCAGTTAGCATATCTTATGGCATTTGCTTTACCTTCTTTTCTTCTTGCTAGCGGTTGGCTTCTTGCCCAATTTGGAAGATTTGCCCTCTGATATTTTTGTTGCTCTTAATTGCCGGCTCAATCATTTCATCAGACAAAACCAGGTCGACAAATTTCTTAAAGGCATTCCCTACTAATTTATCTTTGTAAGGGATACATAGGGTATTGATGAATGTCATAGTCATTTCTTTTTTCAATCAATGAATGTTGAATCAAGGCCATCTCTTACCTCTAATAATAGGCATATTGTTTAATACTTTTAGTAGCCTTCTTCTCCAAGTTCATGAGGAATAATCAGTCAAGAGCCCAATCCAACACATGTTGATATTGATTTAGGAAAGCCCTAGCCAAGTTGGCCCATGAGTAGATCAGATATTGTCAAGCTTGAATATTAACATGCCGTTACCTTGGTCAAGTTGCCATGGAAGTTGTGTATGAGAAGCTTCTAATCCTTCTCGTATCCGGTAGTTTTCTTGAGGTACATCTAGATGTGCATGGTAAAGGCTGTGGTTTCATTGAATTTCATGAAGTTGGGTGTCTTGAACTTTGAAGGAATGATAAGACTGGATACCAAAGATAGAGATTCTGCATCAATGACTCTGAATTTAGTGATCCTTTCAATAGCTCTTAAGTGTCTCTCCAAAAGCTGATGTTTTCTTATGTCATCGGCAAACATTATATATTTTAGGCTATTCACCTTTTCTTGCTTATCATGATCAAGAGCTATGATTTAGTGGAGATAATCCTGTATTTGTCCCTTGAAACTTGGAGATGAACTAGTCTTTCGTCATAGGATTTATATAGATTACTAGTGGCACCAGTAGGGCCAATACCATATTAGGATGATGTTTTTGGTTAGTCTCTTCTTGGGTAGCTTTCAGTACAACCAGTGAGGTGATTTTTTGGGTTGGTCGGTTCTTTTTCCATGTCTAAGGTACTGGCCTATCCCTTAACCTTTATAGAGGTAGTTATTATCTCCATGAGTTTTAAGATTTCAGCTTGCATCTCATCCTGCAAATGGAGTATTTGATATTTGGACTCTTTGTACATTAGCTTATTTAATAAGTGACTGATAATCATTCTCAATGGCCTTTTTGCAGCAATGAGTATTGTACCGATGTGGAATGATTAGTTTTATGTTCTCTACTTGAAATCAAAATCCTTTGTAATGCCAATGTCCATATTAGATTTTATAATATGTTTATTGATGATCGATGATGAAATGATAATGAATATGGAGTCATGACAAGAAATACAAATGAATATAGCAATATTTAAATTAGTTGTGCAAATGCAAAAGAAATAATTGGCTTATAGGATAGCTTTATTAATAGCATTTTTCATAAAAGAGGTGTGGGATTGATATTGTAACATAGTCTAGAGAATAAGTCTGCTACTTCTACCTTCACATGACTTAAAGTTTTTAGGAATATGACTAGCCCATGTATTGCCAAAAGAAAGATGCCTTAAATTTTTTATGGATCGGTTAGCCTTTCCATTGCTTCTTTCAAACTGACCCAAGAGATATATTTAATATTCGTTTTACTTAGACATGATCATTTTTGGGCCCCAAGGATATGTGTTAATCTTCTCTTGACTAGCGAAGGTTTTGGTGCTTTGTAGTATATTCTATCGAATTTAGCCTTCTCGATGTTGAGCAATGCAGTGTACTCCTTAATAATGGGGACCAAGTTTTCCCACTTAAAAGTGAAGCATCTACTTGTTGGGTTCCAAAACTATGTTGCTGCTTGCAGCTGACTAAAATCTATTTAGACCTAGGGCAAAAGGTCTATGTCCTCATATAGTTTTGTGAATAGCTCTCTTTGGTAACTAACATAGATATGTTTCAGACCTTGCCAATCATTCTGATGGTATCCTATCTTGACCTTTCTGTGTGTCATCGAGAAATAATTAGCTTTAAGGACATCCTTTTTCTTTATGTTGTTGACACTTGAAACATTTTTAACTTCCTCAAAAGACTATAGAATTGAAGCCTACTATTGTTCCATGATAGATAACCCCTGTTGAACATTGAACCTTTAACTAATTGTCCCCTAATATGATTATGATTATATGATGCATGTACAATCAAAAAATTAATAGATTAACGATGATACAAAATACTATAGGAATGAAATAAAGAATGGAAACAAAAATAAACCATAGAAATTACCTTAACACTAAGCATTACAATGCTTAGGGTGGATTTGGCAATTACAAATATCATGACAAGCTTAAACACACACGAGCAGTATAAAAACATGTCTGGGTAAAGTTTTGCCTTTATTGAGATGATGCGATACCTCTTAGGGACAAAACTAATTGGCTAGGTGGTGATGTTTATTCACCACATCTAATGGTAGGCATGTATTAAGCCATCATCCAAATATCATAATAGTTTATTTGGGTAAGACATAACTCTCTTCAAGGTGACAAGAGCCTTGAACTAGATTGTGAGTGATGACATCCATTTGCCATCATTTATTTTTTATAATGGTTAGCTATCAATCAGATAGCACAATGATATACCTCAACAAACAAATGAGATGTACAATGTCTCTTAAAGCATGAAATGACAAACGTGGGTGACAATGTTCGTTCACTATCGCCTACATAACTATGGTACATGGGAATGAAGGTAAAAATGTTTCCCTAAGTGTTCTTCTTCTTCGGGTCTTTCTAATAATATTTTGATATGTTTAAACATGGTTTGGCTTATAGGGCTTACTATATGGGGTTTAAGTTGATGTCAAAATCAGTATTCAAATCAATCTTCCGTTCGCTAAAGACAGTTAAGGCACCCCGATCATTAGCTTATTTAAGCTTAGCAGAATGAGTTTAATTTGATGGCTGAATTTCCTTACGCAAGTGTGGAGGGTTACTCATGAGAATCACAAGTAATGTACATCCGAGAAGTTCTTGTTATGCCTATGCGGAGGGTTACTCATGAAGGTAGATAGCTTACTTCCTCCTAATGTTCATGACCCTAATCTCTTACCATTAAGTTTGGTGAGAGCCTAATGAAAAGCAAATGCACAATATGTGTCAGGGAAACAAATCAAACCTTTTATTTAGCCCTTATCACCATTTATCATAGTGATGACCATTTATTTAGGAGCAAGACAGTCCCTAACAATCTCATGAAAAAAACTATGATAGGTAAAAGATTAGTAGACAAAGACAGAAAAGGATTATAGTTAAATAATGATTGAAAATCAAGGGAACCAAAAACCAACTAAAACATGGCTAGTTTTAGGCCGACTCCCTAGATCAGGTCCCTAGTGGAGTCACCAAACGGTCACAAAATGCCCCCGAAATATAGTAAAGTGGAAAACAAGCATGACTTAGTATATAAGATAAATGACAAAGTTCTCAATAAAAAAGTGTCTTCTTGACTTAGACTTTTTCCTTTTGACATGATGGGAGCAAGGAAGCATGGATTTTTGGCTCTTGATCATGAAGGAGACCATTGGACAAATCATCTTCCAACTTGTCTTCAATGGCCACCATGAAATGGCCAACACTTGGAATAGCAACTGATCATTTGGGCTAGGCGTGATCAGATTCCTATTGAAATCAATATTTCAAGTTAAAATTTTTAAAAAAAATCAACTCCAAGGCTTACATGGTCAGAGATTCGATGGCTAGGTTCTGGAGTCAATTACATGGGGAGAAGGATTAGAACCGTAATGACACCCTAAATAGATACCATGTAGCCATGTCTTATGTTTAATTCGATTCTTCAATTTTGACTTGTCATTATTTTTTATATAATGCCCTTTTATGCATAAATTTTGTATGAAATAATAAATCCAGGTTTCAATAAAAATTTTAATTCCATATGCATCTCATAAAGGTGATAAACAGAGATTTCGACAAAAAATGATCTCCAGATTTAATTTTAAATATTCTGTGTCAAGCATTGGAAGGACACTAACACAAAACATTTCCTTTTGTGATTTTTTAAAACAATTTCATAATATTAATGCAAAATGAACATCGTGAAAAAAATGTGTTAGTAAGGCATAGGAGAAAATAAGGTAATAATGCATAAAATAAATCACACAAGAAAGAAAAGAATAGGGTCGATCAAGATATATCTCATAATTATCATCGGTTATTTAGAACTTTATAATTTTTGAGATATGTATAAATCCATTGGTTGATTGAGGTGTGAAAACCAGGTTCAGATTTTGAAAATTCTAAAAATAATCTAGGAGAAAAAATTTTAATTTTTGATGATTCTTGAAAAGATGAGATTAAAAGACTTAAATTGATAAAGATTTGACACCAAGATATGAAAAAGATAATAAAATGCGAAGAAATGAACAAGAAGATACATGAACATTTTGGCTTCATGAATGATATTAAAAATCATGACATAAAAGATGATATGGACATATTTTTACAAGAAAAAGCATGCTGGAATTTTTATAACAACATCAAGACATGATTTTAAGATAAACAAAGCATGGAAACATGGTCACCACAAAAAAAACCATATCAAGGCATCAACAAAATATCAAGAACCTAAATACTACCAAGGCCACAACATGCATGAACATCCTAGAATAAAGTCATGGCTTCTATAAAATGGCTCACTTAAATGAGATGATGAAGAAAAAGAAAAAAACTAAATAGAGACAACATAGGAAGTATACTAAGAAGCTTTAAAACCTTGCCTTTGTTGTTGAGCAAAAACTCTCCAAGTTTCTAATGAGTTTTTTGCTTACTTTCTTTCTTTCTTTCGCTATAAATTAGCAAAAAAGGGTGGCCAAGAATGATATTAAAGGTTATATTATCAATGGAAGGGATTTTAGAAATGAGATTTAAGGGAAAAGAAGGGTTTTTAGTGGCTACTCCGGGGAGTTATAAGAATAGAATATTTTTGTTTAAGAAGAGCATGTGAGAATGTATGTGTATTTTTAGCTGAGCTCAAAATGTTCATTATATAGCAAAACATTTTAGCAAACAAAATTCATAAAAAAATAGGGTATTTAGGATGAGTCATTGTACCATGAGTTTAGCTTTCAACATTTGATTGGCTAATGTACTATCCTTGCAGCCAAAGAAAGCCATGCATGGGCTTGCACGTTAACTAAAGACAAGCTTTCCCTTTATTAAATCAAAATATAACATGAAATGTCCCTATCCCAACCTTAACAGACCCTTCAAAAATGTAACAATCCAATTGTTAAAACCAAATAAAATCCACATGATTTTCATCCAATTAAATCTGAAATTGGATTACTTTTGGTGCCAAACATGTGGCTAAATCAGAATTTTGGATCCATGGTGCAAGAGTTGAAAAATGCCACAAACTAGGCAATTTTGCTTAGATGTATTAATATATTGAAGAATACATCGAGACATGAGCATTTTTACCCGAAATGTATTGATACATTAAGGTCTGTATTAATATATTCCTCAAACATATTGATATATTCATTTATGTATCGATACATTTTGGCCAAAAATTATGATTTCGCTATTACTAAGCCTTATATTGATACAATAAACCAATGTATTGATATATTCAGCGAATCTGTCAATACATTCACCTTTTTTATCAATGCAACCTACCAAATTTGATTTTTTTATGAAATGGAGGCCTCGTATTGATGCATGAAAACCAGGTATTGGCATACACATTCAAAAAGATGAATTTTAAGTACCTTTGGTTCTTCGAACACTTCACCTTATCTAGGAGTGATAGGGGACTGATTCATGCTTACCCGAATGGCCTCGGTGATGCCTCAAATGATGACCTTTGATGGCTTAGATGATGGCCATAACAAAATGGGGTGTCTACAAAGCCTTGCAACTGTTTTACAATGCATGAAGTTGCCTACTCACTATCTCACCAGATCTAGCCATTTGACACTTATGAACCTATAATGTGAAAAGAAACTCATATTTCTTCTATATACTCATATTTCTATTTTCTTTTAACCCTTTTTGACTCTTTAACAAAGGACAAAATTTTATGAAAGATCTCTTAAACATTTTACAATTATATATGCTTTACCTACCACTCTCAAAAAACATTTTAGATAAGTTGATTGATTAATATTATGCCAATGAAGCATTTTATGACCATAGGATATTTTAACTCTCTTTAAATATTTCCTAACAACTAACAAAATTTCAAAAAGGAATAGTAGTTGAAACATTGTTTCTATCATCTCTAATCGCAAAATTAGAAGTGTAAGCAATTCTTTCTTCTTTGTTATTGCTAAACGAGCTATAGTTATTATAATAATCAAAATATGATAATATTAGAAAACAATAACCAAAGAACTCAAGATAAAATAAGAATAATTGGTAAAGGTCAATTCTAGGTAGAAATAAGTAGTTACAGAACTCAAACACAATAACTTAAAATGTGAGAACTCAAGCACAAGAATTTTGCCTATAATTGATCCTTTTAAATCCTAATGCTTCATTGATTTCTATAGCTAGCAACTCAAAATACAGGATGAATCATGAAATAGTAGATTAAATGTTCTTTCTAATTTTGTTTTTGTTTATATACCTTACACTTATATACTATAACAAACTTTTTCTAGATACAAGACAAACTTAAAGGAAGGTATACGTATGAAGAGGAAAACAACCATAAAGTATAAGGAAAAATATAATTTAATGGAAAGAAGTTTTCATACTTTAACTCATTGACTAATGTTGGATGTTCTCATGTAATATGCAATTTAAGAAATTTTCATTATGATATAGAATTTTTAATTAGACTTTTACAAACAGGATTCTTACAGAATTTATAGATATTTACATATAGAATTTAGGTAAGTTTACATACATGGAATTTTTCTATGTGGAATTTTAAATTAGACTTCTTATATATAAATTTTTAATTAAAGTTTTATGCATACATTAGGGAGGTGTCCAAGTTTGATTAAATTTTAGTTTTAATTTAATTCAACCTCCTAATCTTATTTTTTTGGATGCTATTTCATAAATCCAATCCTAGTTCAAATGAGATCACAACAACCTTATTCGACTAGGATAATTATGTAGTAATTATCAAAATTAAATTGGGTGTAGTAAAAAAATCCTTTTCCTTTCTTTCCTAATCTAAGCCAAATCCAAATCTTAATGGACAAGACAAGGTAATATTACAGTTAAAATCTATTTAGGATATTATCCATTTTTTATTCTCATAAATATTTAAATAAGATTATTTAGATAATAAATTAATTATTGAAATAATTAATTTATCCATATCTCTTAATTTAAATTAATTTTCATATTTAGCCAAAGATAAATATAATTAAGTTAAGCTTAATTAATTTATCCATATCTCTTAATACATTTTAAAAATGATTTTCATATGAAAGTAGTGATACACTAATTGTTTGTATAAATAAAATGTTTGGCAATAGATAAATAACCTTTAAACCCTTAACTGTATCCATACAATACTATCATATATTAGTACAATCTTGGCATTTATTGGTCTAATCCTAACATATATCGATACATAGGGTTGCAACAATCATATTTTAAATGTTTTAATGCAATGTATCAATACACAAGGTAATTGTATACATTATCATGGGAATGAATGGGAATCACACTTATGAAGCTTCCAACAACTCCAAAGTTCAGCAATTAATTCTTAATGGTTGTATACCACTTATAAGTTATAAATAAGCTTCACCAACACTCCTAGGAGGAAGAATCAAGAATAGAATGAGCATATAGGCAAATACTTCATTTATTTCATCTTCAAGTAGTTCAAATTGTGTATAGGATTAATTCTTCCTATCTTTTTTGCAAATTATATCTCTGTAATCACCTTCCTTGAGCTTAAAATTATAGACACAAAATCTTTTTGAGGTCATCTTTATTTACACATTAAAACATTGTAAAAAGTGAAAGTTACTACCTTATCCATTAAAAGGTAGAACAGTGGCTATCTTCACCTTGAAATATAGAGAGGATAGAGGTTATTTAGCTTAAGCAAAAGATAAGGAGTTGTAAAGGTTATACTTATCCTTGAAAGGTAACAATTCAAGTTATTGAATTGTAGAACTCTACAACAAGTAAGACCAAGGGAGAAGATGTAGCCAAGAAAGTCAAACCTCTTTAAATCATTGTGTTTGCTTTTCTATCCCTTCCTCATTTACTTTGTTTGTTTCACTAACTTACAACTCCAAGTTATTCATTGTTTATATTTCTCAATCTATCTATTCAAAGTTTTAATTTGCAAAATATTTTAAGCCCTTCTTGATTTCATTCACCATAAGGTCTAACAAAATTAACCTACCTTAAGTAATCTAATTAACGACCATTTATTAAGGAATTATGTTGAGTAAGTTAGGGGACAAATTAGACATACATATTTAGGCTTCAATAATCTATGTAATATAAAATATTCTACATGGAATCAACTAATCACAAAATTATTAATCATAGAGTCATATCACTAAAGACTTAAGACTGCAGTCCTAATTATATATCATATTTCACAAGCTTATGAATAGCCCTAGTCCAATGACCTCGTTATATATGCAATACCCTCATATGATATTCGTGATCAACTTAATGCTAAAATCTATTTTGCCTATTTGATCACTTTCTCTTAAAGTTCCATTATACACCTTAAATCAAAATGATTATTCACCACATATGAATAATTAATCACTTGATATACAAATGACAGAGGCCTAGTCCATTTTCAATATCTCGTATAATGCCTTCTAAGAAGGTAATCATAAACTCTTCATGGGAGTTATGATTCCATATCTATCATTAAAGCTCACATCAAGTGTAAGTTATATACCCAATGAACCAATCTGATAGCTTACTACTTCGAGATGCCTTAGCCTTTGAAACATCAAAGTATACAAGTTATAAACATAAAGTCAATTACTTAGGATTAAGGTAATCATCTAAAGTGAATTAATTAATGTAAATGGATTTATTAATAGACTAATTGCACTTTGGTCCGACCCAATATATCACCACCTCTAGGTGATGTATCTGTGTCTTTACTTAGGAGTCGGCTTACTGCTAATAGCCAAGACCAGCTATTTCCCTGATGGTACTTAGATGACATAATAGTCTTTGCATAAGTTAATTGCTCATTTTAACGCCATAAACTATGGACTATTAATTTAGAATACTTACCTTAGAATGTCATTTTCTTGCATATAAAGTCCACCATATGCAACATTCTAATGGTTTAAACATATGTAGTCAATGAGCCATATTTGCTTCCATTTACTTTCACTTGTAAATGGAATGAAGATGGAATAGCAATGATATAATGAGTAACCCTTATATATATAATTTAATCTATTCAAACTTAAAGAAAACATTAAAAAGTCTTTCATACTTGAGGCATTCCTAACAATCAAGGATGCACCTATAACTTTACATCCTACTCAAGCAAGCTATAGACTTTATTAGGAGTATAGACATACTCAACCTCTATTATTGTTACAACATACATGCACTGCATCATAGAGAGGGATTTTTTTAATATTAAACATGCACATCATTAAACCACTCTATGATTCATTTTTCCCTTTAAACCTAATTCTTTGGATCTCTAATCACTAGGTAAGGTATCCCGATAGTTGGCTTTTATTCTTATTTGGGCTTTAATCCCATCCCCCTTGATAATATCCAGACTTTTTCTCTAGCTAGAACTTTTGTTAAAAGACCTGGAAGATTATCATCACTTTGAATATAGTGAACATTAATGGTACCATTAGTTATATTAGATCTCACATGGTTATGCTTTTTCCTTATAGATCTGGTTTTTCCATTATAATATTTACTATTAACTCTATCAATAGTTGTATTATCATAGGGATTAAAATATGTGGCATTGGTTTTTTCCATATTGGAATCTCAAATAAAAGAACTCATAACCAACCTGCATTTTCATTGGTTTAGGCCAATGCTATAAGTTCAGTCTCAATGGTGGAGTTTACAATGATTTGCTGCTTTTTAATTTTTCAACTAAAGGATGCAAATCCCAATAATGTCTAGCCTCATACATGTATTGGATTTCAAAAATCAACATAAAATTATGAAAAGTGCGGCCAAGATGTAAACATAAAAACAATCAAACTTCTCTAAAGATCCTTAGGGAAGGACTTATATGTATTAAGAATTTTTTATAAGATTTATACATCCATATGTTTAGAGGTTACCTTGATTTTAGATGTCAAGATCTAAAACAAAATCAACCAAAAAGATCTTTAAGGTAATAGTTATGGCTTCCTAAAAAGGATTTCCAAGATCAAGAGCAGCACACATATCCTGCCACAACGGTTATCCACATTAATGTTTGTTAAAACCTTTTGGAAGCTTGGTGGTTCTCTAGTGCTAGCTAAAAGCTTGTTAAGCCTTATCCAAAAGGTAAGTATGTACTTTTGATCAAAGAAAAACCAAGATATTAATGAAAAAGGTGGCATAATGAGCTAGAATCTCTAAGAGAGGTGGGCATTATTAGGTGGCAGGAAATAAGAAAAAACTTGAGAAAATATTTTGTAACTTTCTAAAATTATTTTCTCTTAAAAATTATGTCAAAAGAGATCAAAATTTTTCTAACCCATCATGTCTTTATTTATTAGCTTAATCCAACTCAATTTTGGCTTTAAAATGAAAGAGTTTTGACCTAATTGAAACTCTTAAATCAGGTGAAACTTTTCACCTTGTTTTAGGTGTTCCAAATTAATCAACCCTTGTTTCAAATAAATTAAATGGTCAGCCTTTTCGATATGCCTTGGCTAAAATCTCTCACCCTAATTGGGCCTTGCAATTTGCCTAACAAAGCTTGGACCATAAACCAAGCTTTAGGCGTAATAAACGTTATTGGGCCAGACTATGTTTCCATGAATTTAATTCTATAGTTTAAACTTTATATTTATCTAAATAAATAGTATTTATCTAATAAATATAATTATCCAATAATTATAAAATTAGATAAATAAATTGGAAACTAAATTTTCTAGTATACATATCCTTATGAATTTTATCTCTATAAGATTTTTTATTTAGTTAAAACTATTTTGACTTAATTTCAATCTTGTTTAATATTAATTATCAAAAATTTTTAATCTTGTTTAATATTAATTATCAAAAAATTAATATTATGATAATATTCCAAGGGATTATTGACCAAGAAATGAGATAGAAAACTTTGATCTACAATCAAATCCCTAGTCTAGGTGGAATCCAATTTTAACTAGGACAAATGTTTATCCACCTTCTATAGCATGTCCTAATTTAGACATTATTTTAATAAGACAATCTTATTTGTATGTTTTAATTAGATAACAAAATCTAGATTTCACAAATCTCATTTTGTCTCAAATAAATTTTAGTTGAACTATTTCATTAAGTCCTCCATCCAAACTTACCTCTTATTAAATTAAGTCATACTTAATTAAATCCTAGATTTAATTCAATAAATCCATCTTATTAAGTATGACCTATTAGGTTCCCAACATGTTGGCAATAGGCATAAATAATTGTATCTATAGATCTAAAGTGGGATCTAGAAACCCATTAACCTACCCAATGTTGAAGACTCATCATGACCTTATCGAAACCTTTCAATAACCAACCTATCAGTATAATACAGTCATTTCTCCATATATCTAGGATTTAGCACGAGCATGGTGCAACATTTACCTATGCTTCAATCCATATTAGATCTTACAACTTATGGCTAATGATCATAAATCTATGAAGAACAATTCTTCAAAATTTATTATGCTTTGGCTAGAGACTTTAATCCAATTAACCAAACTTAAGATCATTTGGGATATGTCTCTCATTGTCAGTATGAGTGGTGAATCTTCTCTAGATCATTCATCCATCTACCCTATGATTCATACCATACCCAAAACCATTCTACCTTAAGCATCCATTATTATGGACTTGTTCGTGGTGATTTCTAAGTATAACACTTTTTATACGAGATGACCTAGTATCAAAAGTCTAAGGATTATTATACACAACTAGTACATGAAACATATTCCATGGACACTTGAGTGACTAATACCTAGTGGAGTTCTTATTTAGGCTATGTTCAGTGAACTTGTTTCAACAAAATAAGCACCCCTATGTCACTAAGTATCTTACATAATTCAACCTACGAGACCGCTTGCTTACTTCCTAAGTAAAAAGGCTCAACATGAATTGGTCTTTAAGCATTGCTAATGCTCCATCTTGACAATGTAATGATCAAGAATGTTTTGAGAAACTAGGCTTTAATGCATAAAAATTATATAATTACAACACATTGCAATTGCTTTGCAAGGCCAAGTAAAGTTTCAAGGGCTTTATCCAATTAGTGTTTTCATGATAGTTAATCATGCCACTAACATGAATGAAAAACTTTCATCAGTTTAACTTGTAATGGGTATCTAGTTAATTGTAATGGGTATGTAGTTAATTGGCTATGTACCCTATGTCCCAATCTAATTAGTTCAAAGGCATACACCAACACCAAAAATTGCTTCACCTTCCAATGTTCATACATAGCCAGTGGTAGACAAAGAATAACCACTCAAAGAGTTCCAATTAGCATCATTGTATCCTTTAAGTATAATAGGATGATTTTGATAGAGTATGCCATAATTTAGAGTTAAATATCTCATTACATGATTAATTGCATTCTAATGCTCTAAGTTTGGTTTACTTGTAAATCTAGCTAGCACCCCTACAACATAAGCAATATCAGGCTGGGTGCAATCAATAGCATATCTCAAGCTACCAATAATATTGTTTACTCTTTTTGGTTACATATATCTTAATCATACTCCATTAAGAAATAAATGTAAATTTGGACCAAAACGAGAGCACAAGGATTTGCAATCAAAAAGTTGTATTTTTTTAAAATTATTTCAATATAATGACATTGGTATAGAAAAATATGATTTAAAGTCCTTCTGATTCTTATGCCTAGACTTGCATTTACTTCTTTTAAATCTTTCATGTTAAAATGATTGACAAATAGCATTTATAATCTCTAGATTTATTCTAAAGAGTAAAAGATAGCCTACATATAAATAAATTACAACATGTAAATTACAATTTAATTTTTAATATACACACTTATCACTTTTATTGGTTTTGAAACCATTAGAAATTAAACATATGTCAAATTTTTCATGCCAATGTCGAGGGACACACTTTACTTTCATTACCTCGCATAAGAAAGCCCTCAAGTTGCTCCATGTAAATTTCTTCTTGCAACTCTCCATTAAGGGAAGTTGTTTTAACACCCATTTGATAGATTATCAAATCATCGACTGAAACTATAACTTTCATTGATGTTATTTTGCTTATAGGAGAATATATATTAAAGAAATCTATTTTTTTTTTGTATAAAGACCTTGGCCACAAGCCTAGATTTATATTTATTAATTAACCCATCAGGCTTTACTTTTTTTCTTAGTACCCACTTACACTTTATTAGTTTAGTGCTTGGCAGAAGGTTGACTAGTTTTCAAGTTTTGTTAGTTATCGAAGATTCCATTCATCATTAATGGCTTCTTTCCAAAGGTCTACATAGGAAAAGATAATGCTTCTTCTAAGGTGGTTGAATCATTTTGTACATTAAACACATGATAATCAGGGTCAATCTTTTACTATTCTTCCTTTTTTACTTTGTCTTGGTTCACTCACAAGTTCATCTCTTTTTCTAGGATAAGTAGTAAATTGTTCTAAAACTTGTTGATTATCTGAAGTTCCAGGTTCAACACTCTTATTATTTTTGGTTTGATGGCATCAAAGGATTCTATTAGAACATTGTTATCCAAGTCAAAAAACCTATATGCTTTACTAGTTAAGGCATACCTATAAATGCGCATCTAAAAGCCTTTATCCCAAGTTTAGGTCTTTTCGGATCTGGTAGCCTAACAAAGGCAAGACAACCCCACACTCTCAAATAGCTCATATTTAGCTTATAACTTTTCCAAAATTCATAAGGTGTTAAAGAATATTTTTGTGTAAAAAGGATATAGTTAGCAATAAGAACGACTTCTTCCTATACATCTTTAAGAGTATAGGAGCCCACTAACATAGTATTGGTTAAATCTATTAGAGTTCTATTTTTGTGTTTTGCAACTCTATTTGATGAAGACAAATAAAGGGGAGTAGTTTCATGAATAATATGTAAGGATTGAATAAAAGTACTTAATCCAAGATTATTAGACTTACCCCTTTGTCAATCCTAAATCTTTTATTTTTTTTCTTCTAAAAAAATTTTCTATCTTATTTATATATGTGGAAAATTTTTCAAAAGCTTCACTTTTATTTTTCAAAAGATAAACATATGTTTCACTAAGTGCCCCCAACAATAGGTGGATATGCTCGACTTAAGAAAAGTAAAAGTGAAGTGTCTCTCAATCAGGATTTTTATAGTGTGACAAGATGAGAAAAAGATTGTTTTTCAGATTGGAATAGGGAAAGCATTAGACAAATTGCTTATCTAACTGGTCTTTAATGGCCACTGCATAGTGGCCAAAAACTTGGAGTCATCATCGATTGTTTGGGCTAGGTATGACTGGACATTTACTAAAATTGATATCTTGAGTTACAAAACTCAAAGATTCGATTTTACAGCCTATGCATGCCACAGTTCGTTAGGTGGGTCTAGGAGTCAGTTACACACGGTGAAAGATTAATACCCCTATGACATCCTAAATAGGTGCCATCATCTGGCCATATGTTATCTCGATCTTAGTTTACTATCTTTTTAAGTAGTTATTATTCATGTATAATCCCCTTTTTATGATACATTTTTGAAATAGAGAATCTGGATTTCTCATAGTAAATTCGGACCCTTTTATGCAACCCATGAAGATGGAGAAGCATACAGGTTTTAATAAAATAATTTTTAGATTTTAATTTAAAAAGGATATTCCATGCTGAGCACTAGAGGAACTTGGAAATGGCACATTGCCTCGGGTTTTCTTGAAAATTTGATTTTTAAAACATGAATGCAAAGTTAACATCAATAAAAGAGGCATGTTAGTAAGACATAAATAAACATTGTCATTGGTTTTAAGAAAATAAACAAATTCACAATTTTTAGACACGTTTAAACCTTTTGGCTGTTTAAGCTGTGGAAAACCAAGGTTTTAATTAAAAATCTAAGGTGACTCAAGGGAGAAAAAATTAACTTTTGAGTGAAGTTATGAAAAAAATAAGGTTGGAGTATCCCCGCAAATGAAAATTTAGTGCTTTTTGAGAAATTGGGAAATTTTTGGATTTTTTATAAAAATGTAACTTCTAAATTAAATTTAAAATTTGAATAAACGGTCTAAATTAATTTTTTTAGAGTGTTTGGGTCTTGATCTGAGCCCAATGGGACCCATACATGACTTAAAATTTCATTGGGGAATCAATCAAACTCATTTTGAGGCATCCAAATACCTCAAAAAAGGAATTCAGAGAAATTAATTAATTTTGCTTAATGCTAAAAATAGGGGGATAGTTTAGCGTTGTCCACTTTCTCAACTTTTGAACTCATCCTAAGGTCTTAGATGGCAAATAAGATGCTATTGGAATGGTAACTTAACAAGGATTAGTATAAAAATATTCAAAAAAATCATAGAAAATCACTTTCTGGGTGAAAATAATTTTTTAAGTCAAATTTGGTTTAGCATTCATAGCATGTGTAGGGCATGTAGTAGACTTTGAAATCATCCCGAGCTCATTCAAAATCATTAAATCACAAAGGATACCTTTCCAAAAAGGGAATTTCATGTTAGAAAAAATATTAAGGAATTCCTTAAAAATCATCTTATGGGCCAAAATAACCCAAATAAAGTATTGATCGCTGATTTTAGAGGCTCAAAACAGTAAAGATTTAAAAGATCATAACTCTCTCATACGAGCAAATTTTTTAGCAAATAACATACCATCAAATGTTAATTCGATTCCCCTTTGGGAAAAATACCAAAAATTCCATAAAAATCATTTAGAGCACAAAAATAACTTTTCAAGTTGGGCTTATAATGCTGTCAAAGCTAAAAACAGGGGGATTTTTTAGATTTTGCTATTCTAGTCACGTATTGAAGACTCAGACATGCGAATGTCCATCAATTCGGGTCCATGGCAATGAATTTATGGGTTTATTCAAAATCTCAAAGAGTAGGCCAATGAATGATCCATTATTCATGCCATTTAATTATCTTTTTGAGTTATAAAATAAGCTGGAAAAACAGAGTTTATTTTGCCTTGTTAGGCCATGTATCCAAATATATAAGCTTAATTTTTCTCCAAGATTAATGAGTTAATAGGTTGGAAACATTAAATATTTAATCCCATTTATTGGAATAAATGTAAGCTTAACTTCGGGATTTTTTTTCAAAACAATAAGTATTAAGGCAATAAACATCAAAAGAGATTTGAAAAAACACATAAAGAAATAAAAATTATACCAACAACATCTCATCTCAACAATGATCATAAATAGCATCAAATTATCATCATTTCAACAACAAAAGCATGACTAAAATGCATCCAAATTAGGTGTTTAAGGTATGTATATCTTGAAATTCATTAATAAAAGGTTAAAAAATACTTTTTTCCAGCATTTCTGAATTACTTCTAGCAATTTAGAATTTCTTGCAACATTTCTGAATGGCTTTCTTATGATTTTGGTCATGCTATATGATTCACATTTTAAAATTGATTATCAAGTTTAAGAATCAAACTTAAAATACTTGTGTTTTTCACATATCTACAGCTAACATGACACAATCTAGCATGCCAAACATTTATACAAGAAATGATATAAGCTGAAAAAACTAAAATTTCATCTATTTCAATATTCAATTTAAACATGCCTTCATAGGCTTAACCTTTTCTAGCAAACATGTACTTATTAATAAGCATGAATTAATTAGATTCAATAACTCTTTTGAATCTAGCTTTGTCTAAAGGAAAGGTAGAAACCAGATTTTTTTTTCTAATTTTAAGAACATGCCAAACATCTTTAAGGATCAGTTTTTTACCAGAAATAAAATTAAGTTCAATATCACCATAACCCAGAGCATTAGTTATGTGGGAGTCACCAAGCAAGATTTTATTTTGTGTCTCAAAGAATTAGTTTTGAACCAAGTTTTGTCACATTGGAGATGCCTAGAGGCACCAAAGTCTACTCGCCACCCCTAAGAGGAATCAATAGTGTTGATCTCTGATACTATAGTTATAAGTGGCTCTTTGATTACATTAACCTTATTAGCTATATTAGTTTTGAATTAATCTCGATTTTGATATAACTAAAACTTAATGTTAATTAGCTTGTATTTAAATATTTTCAAGTTAGTATTTTTCCATGAATTATTTGAAAACACTTCGAAAAATACCAGAATGTGTTTTAACTCCCTTAAGTACTCGAAAGTATATTTTTAATGCATACTTTGGTATAAAATATTTATAGGATAAGTTTTATAAGTTTTAAAGTCATGAAAAACCCCTAAATATGAGCTTTTATATGAATGTACCGATACCCTAAGAGTTTGTATTGATACAATCTTGGCAATAGCTAAATAACCTTAAAAGCAAAAATCACTGTTCATGTATCAACACATCACTACTCATGTATCGATACATCCTGAAATGTATCATGCATCCTGAAATGTATCTATACATTCTGAAATGTACCGATACAATGGGCTGTAAAGGTTATATTTTATACGAATGAAGGTAATGTATCGATACACAGCAAAATGTATGTATCGAATACAATCTAGCGAGAATAAATAGGAATCACTCAAATAAATGTTTTAATGGCTATATAACTCGACCAAACATTTTCGATGGCGATATTCATAATCAAGGCTATCAATAAGTCTCTCCAACAAGATGATGAACTAAGAAATTGAGTCATATTTTTCATCTCTTTCATATTTTTAAGTAGTTCTTTATGCATAGGATTAATTCTTCCTATCCATTCTTGTATTCTTTGTATTCTATCTTTAGATTTGTCATTCTTTGTGCTTAAACTCCCGTAAACACCTACCCTTTAGAGGTTTCATTGTTTGCACCAAAATCTTTGT
The DNA here is from genome assembly GCA_038381835.1 of Adansonia madagascariensis. NCBI lineage: Eukaryota > Viridiplantae > Streptophyta > Magnoliopsida > Malvales > Malvaceae > Adansonia > Adansonia madagascariensis. The sequence goes on from JBBYHL010000021.1 coordinate 16,870,027, forward strand.
AAAAGAGAAAGTTCCTATTTAACCATTAAAAAGTAGAAAAGGGTTCTATCTTAGTCACAAAAGATAGGGAGTGTAAAGGTTATATTTTATCCTTGAAAGTTAGACAATTCAAGTCAGTGAATTAGAGAAATCTAAGGCAAGTGAGGCTGAGGGAGAGGACGTAAGCAGTTGAGGTTGAACCTCTCTAAATACTTGAGCTTGATTTTTCTTCCTTAACTCTATAGTTGCTTTTATTTATTCACTAACATTACTCTCTAAAGCATATCAAAGTTTTTAAGAAATCAATTCACTCTTTTTGATTTCATTAACCGCTAAAAGGTCTAACAAACCTGATTAAAAGGTCAATATTTTCAAAAATGATGTACTTTTGCTTTATGTCCAGGTTTCCCATATACATAGCACCCATCATTTCTTTTATTATTTGGTGCTTTTCTTGAAGGAGGTCTTTAGTTTCTTCTCTAATTAAATTTACCTTTAATTTGTTTTCTATAAGACTTATTTTTATTACTTTTATTGTCCTAGGCATTTTCTTATTTGAAATGATAAGATTTACCTTTAAAATTACTTGGACCACTAAAGTTGGGTAAAATGTCTTGATTTTTATGCTCATCTTCTACTATCAGGCACATGATAAGGGATTCAATGGATAGCTTTTTTTTGTTTGTGGCACAAGATCTTCCCAAATTCTTTCCAAGATTCAAGCAATTTGTCAATAATGGTAAGGACTTCCAGTTTTCATCAATAGTTATTCCTTCATGTCGAACATCATGTGCAAGCATCTGGAGATATAGGCTTGTTCTATCACTAAGTTATTTTCCACCATTTAAAATCTAAAACGACGACTGCAAGCATCAATTTCGGATCTAATTTCTTCAGTGTCATATTTTTGTTGTAGTACCTTGTAGATTTTCTTTATAAGTTTGGTCATAATAATTGTATAAGTTGTCAGAAAGACAATCAAGGAAATAATTTTTGTAGTAATTGTTATCCCTTTCCTATTCCTCACATTATTTTCATTCTTAGATTTTTCTTCATCGGTCATAGTTGAAGTATCTTTTTTCTTAAGACTTTTTCCACTAAAATGTATGAGACATTCAAAGAGTCAAGCAAAAAAAGTTTTTTACTTCCATCTCTTAAAATTTGCATCATGAAAGCAGAAAGGACAGTTCAGGCCACCAACTGAAGTAGTCCTGGGCAAACTTTCAGTAACGTTCTCCATTAGAAAAAGTTCGTCTCAAATTATTGAAGGATGTTGAACATAATTCTTCAACAAAGGATTGGAAGCTCAATTTGCTTTTGTTGAGTTTCTTTTTTGGATAAGACTAGTGGATCAATTTATTGCTGCCAAGTTCTAGATAGGACTAGTAGGTAAATTTGTTGTTGTTAACTTGTCACAAATTTGACAATTAAAATATGATGATAGCAATTTACGTACGAACAAAGTCACTCTCTTGAGATGATTCGCACCTTTTTGATGATAAAAACTATGCAAAGACATTTTATTGCACTCGATACCCTAGGAATGAACAAGCCTGGTCAACCACTATATACATTTCTAACCTGCACAATTTAAAACATAGAAGCTCTACCAAAATCGACACTTTCTTCACCCAATTAATTAAAACTTCGAAAAGACTTAAGAAGATTATTATTATTATTATTATTATTAAAATAAAGGAAAACTAAATAAGAAAGTTGTTTTTCAAAGTTGGATACAAAGAAGTGAAGAAAGTCTTTACTATTTATAGCATAGAATTGATAAGAAAAAACAATGACTCAAACATTTACTCAATTATTAATAGTTATTAAAACTTTAGTAATTAAAGTATTACATTTAATATAGTAGGTGTAAGAGTTAAAAGAAAGAAAAAACTTACAATAATAAATGTTTTAAAACTTTCTTTTTCTTTATAGAAAGAAGACATTTTCTTCTTTTTCATTTAAATACTCTTACACATTATCCCTAAAATATTTAGGGGACAACATTCGTACCCAATAGTATTAAATTAGGGATATGTCCATCCCTAATCTAGCTAAAATTAAGATAAAGAGAATTTTTCTTTCTATCATCCTTTTGTCTCATCTTTAAAAGTCTCTTATTTATAGTGTTCGTTAGAATTACTTAACAGAATTAGCATAGGTGACTTAATTTATTAATAACAAATGCTCAGTTAATGTAATTTGATAAAATTAAAGGTTTTTGACCTCTATGAAAGTTTATGCTAAGTTCAATAACTCAAACTATAAATTACTCGTGTATTATATATATAAACTTTTAAATTTTCGGTAAAGAAATGACTTTGAGCCTTTTATGCATATAAAGTTTTAATTATTTTTCACCATTCCTTTTCATCTATTACATTTTTTTCCAAAAAAATTCTAATAAATATATTTGTAAGGTATTATAATTTTTAAAAATTTTATTATGTGAAACATATATTATTGATCTATGTCTATGTATTTTTAAAATTGAAAAAAAAATATAAGAAAAAAGAAACGAATAAGAAAAAATTAAATAAAAAACGTTAAATTTGTTATCATCTTATTTCTCTTATTTCTAATTTGTCTACCCTTTCTTCTATTAAATATTTTTTAAAAATAGTTTTTCAAATAACAAAGTTTTCCAAATTAGTCAAAAGGCTGAGAAAAAAGTATAGCATATGCATGTAACTAGAGGCATCAATGGTTTGGGTCGTGGCTCAAAAAGATTTTGAATTTTTTGCTCTAGCTTTTAGCTCGAACCACCCATATTATTTATTTTACTATTCATAATTAATAAAAATTAAAAAAATTATTTTTATATTAATATATATTATAATTATATTTAAATAAAAATATGTTTAATTATTAAATATCAATTCGAATTAGATCAAACTTGCTTGAATTGACGAAAGACTTATTCAAAACCTAATCCAAATGGATTAAACTTGTCAGGCCGAGCGAATAACTTTCCTCGTGGATAAGTCAGCATGTAACTCTTCAACAATTAAGATGCAAAATGTGAATGAATCGCGTTAAAAATTATATATTGGTAAAAACTGACATGATTGGTAGAGAGCAAGGGAATAACTCACTTACACACTTACGAAGTTGTATAGTCATTTGCTTGGAATGGAGACAATTTTAGGTTTGGTTCAATCTACAATAGAATATTGATTAATCAAGATCGGATAAATATTTTTATTTTTATCCATCGTAAATTTAAAAAAACCTCATTAACTGAACAAGTTAGAAAAATCTATGCTATATTTTTAACTTAAGATTTAATAGCAGTCGTAATAAGATATTACAAATATTATTTTATAATTTTTTTATAATTAATATTTATTATAATTGACCGCGATAATATTTATTACTTTCGCAATCACAATAAACATAACTTGACTGAAAATGTGTTCGTAATTGTAAGTTAAATGCTCGATAGTACGGTCAAATCACTAGTAAGCCTCCCACCTCCCAAGAAAAAGTAAGAAGTACTAGATTAAATTTGATTCAGATGGTGCAACTGTCTTGTGAAGAGGGCCGGATGTGATAATGACCCATGTCCATTTCACCGTCTGGCTCCAGCAGCATCTCACACATCTCAGGAACTAGTGGCTCAGCAGCAGCCTTTGACAAATTGTTTTGGCTTTCATTTTGGGTTACTTCCAGTCCAAGTTCATGTTCCAAGTAAAGCAACCACTTGTTATTTTCAACTTCTTTGCTGTACCCTTCTCCAAATTTTGAGTTCTGGGAGCCCTCAACTTCATGTGAATGAATTCCATCAGCCTGGAACGATCCTAAGCTATCGAACATATTCCAAAAGTCCAAATCCGACTCCAATGGGATATCGAAGGGGGTATCCAAGATCTCAGGTTTGTTAACCTCCTCTGATGTGTTATTTGCTTCATAACCTCCTATGATGTTGAACAGTGAACCAGCTTGATCTTCTGGACACCAAACATTAACCTGACCGGAATTCGTGATGTTGGAAGAGATTGAAGAACTTGACAATACTTCCGGCTCTTCGGATGGGCTGCTGCTACTATACTTTGATAGTTGATCAGTTTTGAAGTGGTCTTGTGTTTTGTCCGATATTTCTGCCATAGCAAATGCCTCTCTGGGCATTTTGGTCACAGATCCTTCATCCCACTGTTGCTCATTCTCAACTTGTAAATTTCTTTTGTCATTTGGTGATGACACAATTGTGACGCATGAACATGATGATGATGTGGCCATGGACGATGCTTTGGATTCATGTTTTTGAAGAATATTGCCATTATTTTTTGAAGCCAATCTTTTTTTCAAATGAGTGTTCCATACATTCTTTATCTCATTGTCTGTTCTTCCAGCTAAATGTGATGCAATTTTGGACCACCTGGAAATTAATATAAGCAATCACGATAAAAGAAAGAAAAATAAATGAGAAGAGTATTTCTATCTTCTAAACTGAAAGAGAAAATGCAAATTAAATTATATGAGAGTAGAGTCTATTTTACTATTTCTAATTTGAAGCTCACTTGTTTCCCAAAGTCTCATGTAATCTCATTATTGTGTCTTCTTCCTCTTTGGTGAAGTTCCCTCGCTTGACATCTGGTCTTAGGTAATTAATCCATCTTAAACGGCAACTCTTTCCACATCTCAATAGCCCTACAGCATGATCCAAACAATGAATGTGAACTCTTGAATATTGTATGCTGAAAACAATAATATCTAAATGCTAGCAGAAACTTCTCTAAAGTCTTCTCTATCTATTGTGATGGTGACAGAAACAATGGTGACATTCAATGTTTTTGCCTTCAAATTTCAACTAAGGAAAGATTAAAGATACTTAACTTTCTGTACGTTGGGATGCTTACATCAGATAGGGAAACCAAGATAAGAAATTCATCATTGTGTTAAAACGTCGCATGGTTCACATTAAAATAAGAAGAAATCAATTCATATTTTTATCTGATATCAAAGATCAATTTAAGAAATCCAGAGTTTAATCTAGTTGGTTCATCTATTGTCTTTAAGAGATAGCGATCAAAAAGTCTGGATTTGACAAGTTTGGAGACCTCCTTTGTAAAAAATTGTAAGTGCTTAGGAAACTTATTCTATATGGCTTAAAAATTATTCACTTTCCATCGTAGACTTTTCCCATTTCCATTATTTCTCCTACTTTGAATCTAAACAAAATGAAAGTTCTGCTTACAAAAACGGAATTAGGCTTCAGCTGCTAGAGGCCTTGTGACAATCTGATGTTGACCCTTAATTGTTTATCTGCCATATTTTTTAGGTAGAAAATTTCCTAACTTATGACAAGTCGTGTGAATTGGAAATCTTAAGTATAAAACAAGGGAAAAGTAGATTCTTGAATTGACAATCTAATCTCCAACAGTAAAGTAAATATAGACAAAAAATCGTGTGAAGACAGAACAAAGCAAACTTCTTACCAAAACATATAATTATGAAGAGTTACATTTCGTTCAACAATTACCCTTGACTATGGTTTTCCTTAAACTAATCTGAATTACCCTTGACTATGGTTTTCCTTAAACTAATCTGAATTATTTTTTTTTTGTACAAAGGTTGCATATGCTATAATTTGAATATGAGATTTACGGAATGTCATTTTTTAAGAATGATTATAAAATCAATGAAACTAAACTTTAAGTTCAAATAATCACAATGATTTACCAAGCTAGAAAACCCCCCAGGATAGTGCGATACATATGGTCATATGGAATGACATTAAAGATGGCATTACATTGGTAACTGAGATGACTTTTTTTTTCTTTTTTGCGAAGTACATTTTAAAGTTTGCAAGATGACCAAAACAGAGAAGAAATTCACCAAATCAGGATATTTTTGAAACCAAGGTTGAAAAGTAATAAGTAAATTGGCAGTATCTGCGAATTTCAATAAGCACTTAATTGCAGCAAACGTTTCAAATTAGCCTTCTGGCCATTGCCACGTAAAACTATTTATTGTCCATAAAAAAATGTAACAGTATCCTGAACACCTTATTCAAACTAACAGAAAAACTTTTACAGATTAATCTGCAATGCCTTCTTTTTCCATATATGGTAAAGTGAGAAAATTGAACAAAAGTGTGGTTTGACGAACATTGTTTGAAAATCAAAACGAATCGAAAATGAGATCAATGGAGGAAAAAATTGTGAATATAAAAAGTAACAGACTTAGAATGATAGGCGATTAGCAAAGAAAAAAACTGAGTTGGGAGTTTAAAATGTTGTTGGCAGATGATTGAGTTCTGCAATGTTTTTTATGACCATCATATTCGGATTTGACAGAGAGGAAGGCCAGCAGCCGTGTCGTATGCTGGTAAATTGCAAGACTCATAGTTTCAATGATCTGGGTCAATAATTGACCGTCTCGGATACGAAAAAGAAAACATAGGGAGAGGAAGAAGAAGAGAAAAGAGACTGACCAGCTTGTTTAGGGAGAGCCCTCCAGTTTTCATGTCCATGTTTCTGAATAAAAGTAATGAGCCTCAAGTCTTCTGCAGGACTCCATGGACCTCTCTTCACTTTGTCCTTATCACAACATGGAGCTCTTCCTTTCCCCATATCTGATTTCCAGCTAAACTTTTTTTTTTTTTATTTCACTCTTCTCAGTAAATGAATATTTCAATGACCAAAGTAAGGAATGAGAAGGGGGAAAAAGCTCTTTGTTTTGTTTTTCCTTTTCTTATTCTTCAATCAATCACCTTGCATTCTCTTATATATAAATATATATATATATACACACACAAAGTAAAGGCCACAAGGGTCATGCCATGGAATCGGGATACCCTTTTGAAACTAAATATATAGGAGGAGAGCCGTGAATATTACTAAATATCTAAACTTCAAAATATAATTAATTATTAGTTGGCCCAGCATTGATAGTCTTCCCAAGTTCAGCAATGCTTATTTCACCCTCCATTTACCCTTTTTTTAATTTGAATTTTTTGATGGTACCAAAGATGTCGTAATCTGATACTTTTTTCTTAAAAAAGTTACTGTATGAATCAATTACAAAAATCAGATTTCATTGCAATTTTTTTATTCAATAATGAACTAAGTGATCTAATGTAGAAGGAACTACCTTGGTCAAAACTTGGGTTGCGATGCTAATCGCAGCCCTTGATTGGGCCCAAATTTTGACATCACTTGTCATTTTTGTTGTATATTTTATTCTCTCCCAAGTTTTATTTGATTGGTTCCGAAAGATAAGATGGAACCACTTAGACTTGTGGATGCTTGAATCAATAGTGTCCAATGTCAAGTCTTGTGCTTAGCCTGTGATCCGTTCAACGTTGGGCAGTTTGGCTTGATTTATATTAAGTTAATTTAATATATATATTTTTAATTTAAATTAATTTTATTCGATTTAAATTATTATTTAAATATTAAAAATAATTTTATTTAAATTTATTTATAAATATTAATTTTTTAATTTTTTTTGATAAAATAAAATTTTAAATTAATCCAAATTTAATTTAACTTAAATTTAAAATAAAAAATAAAATTTCGATATTCAACTTAACTCAGTTATAAACACCTTGTCAACCACACGCTCGTTACTCTGTTTGGTACGTAAGAAGTTCTTCATCTGATAGAATGCTTTAGAGCTTAGTAACATGGGTTTTGACGAGGAGCTGCTCTTTTTAACGAGGAAAGGCTTGGATTAGGATCAAATTTTCTATAACTTCAGCACCACAGTGTCATGCTTAAAGCTGATCTTGAGAATTCCGGTATCTTGGATTGCAGTTAATCGGCATCTATATATAATTAATGACTATTAAATTATCAATTTAGTAAAAACTTTTTTATTTAATATCACCCACAAAAATAGGTAAAAAATATTTTTTAAAAAAAATTATTTTGTTTTAATATATATTTTTTTATAATAATAACATCACATTAAATAAAATAATTAGCAACGTTATTTATCATTAAAATATTATTATATAAAATAATTTTAAAAGAATTTTTATATTACTAGTTAATAAATTTATAAAATATTATTAAATAATAATTCAAATCAAATCAAATTATTAAAAATTTTTATCTAAATTCTGAGTTATATCATGAACAACCAAGATAAATCTAAATTCATAATTAGTAATTACTATACACAAAGAGTAAGCACTTGATACTTAATGCGCAAACAATAGTTGAGCTCATGGATTTTGATCCATGTTCGAAGGCCAAGTATAAAAGCTATGATCAAAGTTTTTTGATTTAGTTTTTATGTTATGTTTTGCTTGTCGATTTTTGTTAATATAATTCATGTTTGTTGTGGAAATGATGAAGCCTCGTCGACATTTAGAAGCCGTTATAATATATGAAACATTTATCCTCTTTATCTGATTTTATGAAAAGTAAGTGAAATAGGATTTAAGTCTACTTCATTTAATCCCATGGAGGGTAGATGAATGAAGAAATACCTTTATAACATTAATTAAATATAATGTTTGATTATATGAAATAACTAAAAGCCAATACCTTACAAGTCATAATAATTTGTTTGCATGGCTTATATTAACAATCTCCCATTAGCACTCAAGCCAATTGCCCTTATGTCTAAGCTGAAATTAAATTAAATTACATGGGTTTTGGTTTTGATTTTACAGTTACTAATTATCATGTAAACATTGATCATGCACATTTTATATGAGTTTTTGGAAATTATCATGTATAAGCTAATACTTTTTATATGTGATATAGATCTAATTTTATAAATTTTAAATCTTTATATAAAAGTAAATTTATACATCAGATTATAATACCAAATGTACAATTAAATTAAAAATTATAAATTGATCAAATTACTTATTATATAAAAAAATAAAATAGAAGTGAATGACTACAATCTAAAACAAAAAATAATTATTTTGCATTATTAAAGTTTCATTAACGGTCATTGCCGTATCATGTAGTCTGCTAATTATCCCCATCATATGGTGCTAATTTCTCCCTTTTTAGAATGGCTCCAGTGGCTATTCACATTATATTTAAATCAGCATTTAAACACTAGCTATCATTTTTTCTCACTTGCTTTTAGAAACAAATATATTTAATATTGATAAAGGCAAATCAAAATCCAAAGCCCAAAATAAAGTTAAATTCAATTGCAATCTCACGTCTCTCTATAATGACATGATATTGTTGTAACACATGTTCGGATTTGTGATGAGACCTTAGTTCCTTAGCTTACACCATGGCTCCATTGTTATCACAGTAAAAGGGTATTGGATCAATAATGCTTGGAATGAAACAAAACCGATAATGAAATGATGCAATGAATTAAGGTATTATTTTCATTTTCTATTTTCATTATGATGGATATATCACAATAAATTTTACTACCAAAAAAAAACCTCAAAACTTTTAATTTTTTTTATTATACTTGTTTACGGATTGATACGCATAATATAAACTAATAATCACAAGAGAGATACAGTTTTAAGTACATCGTGTAATAATTTAATTAAACATACCTCTAGCCATTGTTGATCAAGATGAACGACTTTACTTCAATATACAAAGAATCCGTATGAGCCTTCTAGTCTATTTTCTATTTTTGTAAAAAAATCACCTTATGATGGTGCACAGGCAATTTATAGACTAGACAAGGGACCTATACTAGACTAATTAGAGGTAAATCCTACCATCAAGGAATCTGTATTCTAATTAGCTATTAAAATAGAGTTAAACTCTCATCACTAGAGTAGTTAA
>JBBYHL010000021.1:16886275-16922923 GCA_038381835.1 Adansonia madagascariensis
TTACTAACACATTTCCCTTCATAATGTCCATTATGCATTCATATTTTCAAACTATTTTTCAAAAATTATAAGGCAATATTCTGTGTCAGTATCTCTTTAGTGCTTGATACAGAATATTTAATTTTTAAAATTAAATTCAAAATCATTTTTCTCAAAAATCCCTATGTTCCTCACATCTACATGGTGCATATATGATTTATTTTTTCCTTAAAAGCCAAATTTACAATTTTCATATAAAATTCATACATTAAAAGGATAATATATCAAAATAATGATAAGCCAAAACCAAAAAAACTGAAACCAATGTAAGACATGGCTAGTAGGTCTAATTTTCGTGGGGGTTGCTAATCCTTCCCTACATGTAACTAGCTCTCAAAACCAACCAATGAATCTCTGGACTTCATAGACCTTGAGATGGATATTCCAAGTTTCGTAACTCAGAATATCGTTTTCAATGGGCATTTAATGATGCCTAGCCCAAAATGATCGGTGGTGATCTTCGGCCACTTTAAGGTGGCCATCCAAGATTGATTAGACGAGCGATTTGCCCAATGGTCTATCCCTTCGCTATCATCTCATCACACCTAATTCAAATCCCAATCAGGGGATAACCCAAAGGCAATTCCTAACATTCTTTTTAAGTCATGCGTATCACCACCCGAGCAACTTGGGTAGGCTCATGCTGGGTAAAGCTGCGTCGCAATAGTCATGAATCAATGATGAACGATTCTTCATAATTCATAGTGCTCTAGCCTAAGACTTTAATCCAATTAACTATAGTAAAGATCATTCAGGATACATCTCTAGTATCACTAAAAGTGGTGAATCCTCTTTGGATCACTCATCCATCTACCATATGCTTCATGCCATACCCTAAAACCACCTTATCATAAGTATCCATCATTGTGCACCTGTTCATGATGACCTTTAAGTACAACACTCCCCATATGAGATGACCTGATATCAAAAGTCTAAGGACTATTTACACAACAAGCACATGAGTTCCATAGACACTTAAGTGACTAATACCAAATGGAATTTCTTATATGGGCCATGTTTAGTTAACTTATTTCCATAAAACAAGTACTCCTATAGCATCCCAAGTATCTCGCATATAAGATCAGTTGCTTAGTTTATAAGTAAGAAGGTATAACATGTGTTATTCTTTGAGCATTGTCAATGTCTTATCTTGACAATAAAATGACCAAGAACATTTTGAGGAATTTCAGTTTAACGCATAAAGATCTCATAATTGTGAATCTTTGTACTTCCTTTGCAAGGACATTTAAGTTGCATAGGCTTTATCCAATTAATGGTTTCATGATAGTTAGTCATGTAACTAACATGAAGGAAAACCTTGTGTTACTTAAGCTAGTTTGTTATGTCATTAAAAAAGGGAGTCTAGGCTCATGCTTATCAAAATAAACATAAAATATTTAATTGTATTGAACATACATAGTGGAAAGTAAACAAAGAAGTACTTAGATTTCCTTAGGATCTTAGGTTGAGATGTACTTATGGTCAACTTTGTCAATTTAAAACATAAATCTAATAAAGATCTTACCTACCCAAAGGCTAATAATCCTGAGTGTCGCAATGTGGCCTAGATACGAATCCTGACTAAGCATAATTTAGAAAGCTCTTATTCCTATTTTTATTGATATATCACTATTTTATATTTTCTTATTTCTATGGGCCATATCATTATTAATATTTTCTCATCTCTAGGGACTGGGTGGTTGAGATGAATCACTTACTCAACTTAACCATAAATAGTCATTACAAAGTGACTATTTATTTAGAGTCACCACCAACCTTATCTGTTTAGGCTAGGTAAGATTGAACACTAACCAGAGTTCATGTTTGAAGGGTTATAAAACCCTAGAATACAAACTCCAAGGTTTACGATCATACCAGAGATCATTAAAGGGTCCAGGAGTCGATTACAATTACAAGCAAGGGTAGACTCTCTTATGATGCCCAGAAATCAGTACCTTATTAGTATATGGTAACTTGAATTTTGATTTTTATTTGGTTTCAACATATGGCATTTAATTGTAATTCCCAAAATTATATTTCATGAAACCAATTTATTATTCTATGTCGGGAAAATTGAAGTTTTTGAAATTTTTTAAAATTAAAATCTCTTACGTACCTCACTAGAGGACCAGTGGAATAAAAAGTTTTTTATCATTCTCAAAGGGACACAAAAGGTTAAAAAAATCAAAATTTCTTTTGTACCTTGCTGAAGGGCTGAAAGAATGTGAAAAGTTTTACTTTTTCAAAATGTATATAAATCCTAATTTTCAATTTATCTTGTTACTAAAATAATCCTTCGAACCTCTCTCACATTCTGAGAGAAATTCCACATATTGCTTTAACCCGGAGATAATGCCTTAATTTTTCAAAAATTTTGGTTTACGTAAAATAAAAAGAAATGCCCTAAAACTCAATTTAGACGAAAAGCACTAAACTCGACTCAAAGGACCTAAATCAGGTCGAAATGACTAACATGTCCCCTACAGTGCACTTTTGTCATGAAAGCATCCAGTGACTCTAAATGACTCGATTTTATGATAGATTACTAAAATACCTCTGAGGTATACCTTCGACATTAAAGTATCCCAGTACCCTAAAGATGCGATATCATTAATAAAAAAGGCTCACCTTTGGCATAAAAGCATCTCGATGACTACCTAGGACTCGACTTTAGGGAAATTTACTAAAATGGCTCTAAGTTATACCTTTGACATGAAAGTATACAAGTATCCTAAAGGACATGAAAAGGATCATCAAAAAGTGAACATATCCTAAATGTACACTTTTGGCATAAAAACATCCAAGTGACTACCTAAGACTTGGTTCTAAAAAATTACTAAAATACCCCTAGGGTTTGCCTTCAACGTGAAAGTATTCAAGTACCCCCAAAAGACTCGGTGAAGAAAGGAAATGATGATTTTACCTTAAATGGATAATATGGATATAAAAAGTGACCTAAAATTCAAAACTTGCAATTAAGCCCTTAAAATTTTATAAAATTGCATTTCATACCCTACAGAAAAACCACAGGTTATGAAAGGTTTTAGTATTTTCTACAACCCCAAAAGACTAAAGGAATGATAAAATACTCCAAAATTACCAAAATGCCCTAAATGATGAATTTAATATGAGAAATGACTATTTTAACCATAAAATAGGAGACTTTTATAAATGGAGACTAAGCTTTTCTAAATTTTCATGATGATCCTTACATGATACAAAACATGAAATCAAGCATCAATATATTTAAATCAACAATAAAATCATGCTAAAGTTCAAGTGAAAGATTCGGCCAAACATGTTAAGCCCCAAAAATAAGTTTTTTATTATTTCTTGCAAACAAGTGCCTATATTTTTTATATTTGCATATTAGTCCCTACATGTTATATATTTACAAAACACCATTAAAAACACCAACCAATCACACTTTATTAAGCTCAGCCAACGTGGATCTACCTATCCATGGCCTTAAAAATTTTTAGAAAATTTATTTTTAGGTCTTTATAACTTTTAAAAACCAAAAAATAACAAAAATTAACATAAAAATAACAACCACTGCTAAGATTAAGGCCTCCATGTGTTTTGGCCATCATGGAAAACAACAAGAAGTAATTTTTCCTTTACACAACAATCATATATCTCGATTCTACCAAACTTAAATCAACATTATCATGTAAGAAATCATGAAAAATAAACTTATAAACATGTTTTAACAACTTATTGACAAGAAAATGCTAACGGAAATAGCATCAACATGATTATATACATATGACAAAATAAACAATATCAACACATCAACAACAACATGAATATGTAAGAAAAAAACAAGTTATTATTAAGAAAAATAAGCATAACTACTAAAATCAAAGAAAATGGACCATGGCCATCATACTTAACCTTTCATCATGCATCAAGATCCATGAGCTTTGCAAGATTTTAGCTCACCAAAAAGATGAAAAGTGAATGGAAAAAAAAAAGAAAACTTTAAGATTTTATAAGAATTTCTTCCTTAAAAGCTTTGAAAACTTGGAAATTCTTCAATTTTTGTAGTGTTTTATCTCACTAGAAGCCAAATTCCCTTTCTTGAAGCTTTGTCCCCTTATTTATAAGGGATAAAGTCAACTAATACTTGGCTAAAATCAGCTTGGCCGAATGGCCAAACATCTTTTTTCTTTTATTTTATTTTTTATTTTTTGAAGTTTTGATTTGATTTTTAATTAATTAATTTATAGGAAGCTGTAATTAGCATTAAATATATATGTATCATTTGTCATATCAAAATCTCTTCAATGATGATCAAGATAAGATCATCTAATTGGATGATTAAAACCAAAAATCCTTATGGAAGGAAATTAATATTTGAAAAAAATGTAAAACTCATAAAGTAAATTAAAATTTCAAAAATCTAATTAATATGCATTTAATAAAAATATTTGAAGAATTCTAAAAATGAGCTCGAAACAACCAAAAAATTTATGGAGTAGAAAACTCTGTAACTTGGAAACGAGAAAAATCCAAAAAATGGATTGGGATTTTTCAAAACTGATTTTATAGCAATTTAATGGGAATATTTAAAGAATTTTGAAGTTTAAAATTTGAGAAAATTCTACCAAAAATTTTACATACAAAGAAAAGTGCATATTTTAGGATAGAGAAAAATTTTAAAAAATACATTAAAACTTATATAAAATGAGTTAAATTCAACATATTATCCAAAATATTAACTTATAAATTTGGTAAAGATGAAAATCCAAAATCCGAAAGAAGTTTTTACTGAAAAATTTGCGAGCAAAATACTCATGATATTGTGAAAATTTCAAAAATAATCGGCAAGATTAACAACTTGACACCTTGTGATATAAAATATCAATAATAATTTTTCTTAAATTTTTTGATTTTTTAGAATACATATCGGCATAAATACTACATAGGTGTTGGTAAAAAAGTATGATGGTCAACTTTCGGAGTTTGCTAAAAAATCTCAAAAGCTGCCTAAAAATAGAAAATTTTATCGTGACATTATCTACAAAAAAAGATTTTCAAAATTGGACAAGAGAATATTTAAAAACTAATTTTCTCTTGAATATTCATCTTTTTAGTTTGAGATTGACCCTTAAAATGACACATTTATGTCACCTGCCAATATGGCCATTTAAGGATGACTAAATTAGTCCTGAAAGTGCAAAGTTTACCTGGTAGAAGGACCTCATCGAGGTGACAACTATGTTCCTAGTCTCAAATAATTGGGACTATTGGAAAAAAGGTCCAGACGATAGTAGTTGTCTACACTAAGCATACTGATCCCTGCATGATCATGTTAGTTCGATCTCTATTTAAGGCCATAAGTAGCATAAATATCTTGTCTCTAATGGTGATCCATAGATGGTAGCTGGAACCTTCACAAACGTCTAGTTGTTATCTGGTGCTAGCCAGAAAGCTGGAGAAACCTTAACCAAAAGGTAGAAAATGGCTACCCTCTCTCACACACAACCTTCGAAGAAGTTACAAGGAAGTGAGATAGTGCTATAGAAAGGCCGTAAGGAAATGGAAATCATGGTTTCTAGCCTTCTATTACCATCATCTCCATTCAAAAGTGCTAGATATGTGTTTTCTCACTTTTCTTGAGATTAAGAATAAGTCTAGATCATCAAAAAAGCAAACAGCGCACATTTAGTGCAAGGAAAGAAAGATTGGACCAAACAAGGCTTAAGGATTTAAGGATATGGTACATAGTGTCAACCAAGCCAATTACTACCAAACCCAATGGTTGCCGTCCTATCTAGTGCTTTCTTAGGGATCCAGATGAAACTGTTTTATGTTATAATTTAATATCTTAGCATAATCCTACAGTAATATTTCAAACCACTATTATGCCTAACTCATATCAAGTCCAAAGAGGATTCATTTAAAACAAGGCCATTTGACTTAATTATTAAGGCTTTTAGGTCAACCTTTATTTACATGCAAGAACATTTAATTCTCAATTAAATTTCATACCTATTTTACTTCATGTAACTATTATTAAATAATTATCAAATAATTATTTAATTTTTTAAAAATAATTATTTGGCCTAAAACCAG
Organism: Adansonia madagascariensis; assembly: GCA_038381835.1. NCBI lineage: Eukaryota > Viridiplantae > Streptophyta > Magnoliopsida > Malvales > Malvaceae > Adansonia > Adansonia madagascariensis. Next base: position 16,892,396 of record JBBYHL010000021.1, read on the forward strand.
CATACCCTTATTTACATGCCTACTATTAGACATATCTTGATAAAACATTCTTATTTTTATTGCCCAATAAAACATCTCTGATTAAACTTCATAAATCTAATTTATGTCTCCAATAACACTTAATTGAACTAATTCAATTAAATTCTCTACATTATACCTTTTATTTAATTAAGTTATACTTAATCAAATCTTGGATTTAATCCAACAAATCATTTTATTATGTGTGACCCATTAGATTCCCAACATGTTGGCTATGAATATAATTAATCTCATTAACTATATTCATAGATTAAAAGCAAGATCTAGCAACCTATCATGACCACCGAAATGTTGAAGAGTTAATATAACCTCGAAGAGGCCTTTCAATAACCAACCTTGCAAGTGTAATTCGGTCATTTCTCTAAATACCCTAAAAAGACCATTATCATGGTGTAGAGTCTACTCATGTATCAATCTATATTAGTTTTTGTAGCAAATTGTTGGCCTCATGAATTTAGATAAACAATTTATCCTAAATTCATATTGTGTTGGCCAACGTCTTTGTCAAGTTAACTAAAGCCAAAAACATATGAGATACATCTTCAATGTCACTTGAAATAGTGAATCCTCCCTAGATTACTTATCCACATTTGTATGTTTCATGTAATACCCAAAACCACCCTATCTTTGGCATCCATTTATTGTGGACCCATCCGTAATTATCTATAAGTGCGACATTCCCCATATAAGATGACCTGGTATCACAAGTCAGAAGATTGGTTACATGATTGGCACGTGAGAACATTTTCGTAGACACTTGAGTGACAATACTTAATGAAGTTCTCACACGAACCATGTTCAATGAAATTGTTTCCATAAAACAAGCACCTACATGCTATCCTAAGTATCTCATATACTTAAACCCTTGAGATCGGTTACTTACTTCATAAGTAAGAAGGCATAACATGTGCTAGTCCTTGAGCATTGCCAATGCCCCATTCTTGGCAATACAATAACCAGGAACAACTTTAGGAACATGACTTTAATGTATAAAGATTTCATAATTGTAACTCATTAAAATTCCTTTGTAAGACCAACTATGTTCCATGGGCTTCATCCAATTAGTAGTTAGTTTATGATTGTTAGTCACACTATCAACATGAAGGAAAACCTTATATCACTAAAGTAAGTGATTAGTTTTCATTATTAACTAATATATGCCTCATCCACGCTGACTGGCTGTAGGGCATATTCTATCATATCTTATTTACACTAAGCTAATCGTTAACACCCAAAGCCAAACTCTTTCGATTAGCAATTATATCTCAATTTGGACAAAGCTCTAGTACTATTGTGAGAATATGCTTCTCATATTCATCACAACAAGACCCAGATTCCAATTATATGGCTTAGTTGTTATTTTAACAACTATAGGAATCTTTTATTAGCTTATAAGCTAATAATCCAAATGTAACTACTTTTATGAGACTAAACAAAAGAGTTTGTTTATGAACTTTAGGATATAAACATGTAATCCTATCTAGTTTGGAACACTTCCCAAATAATTGCATTTTTTAACATCATGGCTATTTATCACTAAGTTAAATTATGATCTTTAACTTTTAAGGAATTTATAAATGCCTCCCACTAAATCTTACATATGTTGATTTAAAGGGAATTGGATTCAAAAGCTATGCTTGAATCCCATAAGTCTTAAAGTGTATAGTATTCTTAATACCATTGCAAGTTACACATATGAGAATAATGTGACCACAACATAGAACAAATTCTATCATTAATGATTTATTCAATGAGGAACTAATTTAAACATAGCATTAAATGCTGGCAATCATCCTTAATTAGCATGTGATGCCAAAATAAACATCTAATGTTTACGAATAAATCATGATTACGTTCAGAAACATTAATAAAAAGACAAGCTTTGGTCAATGTCAACAAGGTTGCCACTTCTTATGGTCAATCTTTAGCACGCTTTTCATTTGGGCCTTAAAATTTGTCATACATATTTAAGTACCAACTTTTAGGTATCATACATCAAGAAAAGTGAATTAATCTCAATACATGTCGTATATAGAAACTTTTGTAAGCTTCTTATTTTTTAGCATATCAAAGTATTCCTTGCAATCTTTTCTCTATTAATCTAGCTCTCTATAACATTGGCATATTCCCTTATCATCTCATTTGTCTTTCTTTAAAAGAAAGTATATAAACTGTGCATGGATCCTGATCCATGACCAATCTAAAGTGCTCAAGTCATGAAATACATCTAATCACATAAGGCTTGAGTAGGCTCCTTCTGACATCTTACTTTGGAATAAGTTCTCAGGAATGTCAAACCTTTCATTATGATTATCCTTATAGAACGATTCTTTAAGGTTTCAAAATGTTTCATAAGCTTAAATAGCCACTGCTCCTTTTGAAGTTCAGGCGTCATATTAGCCATCATCGTAATATGACTTGACCAAGGTCATCAATATGAACTTGATAGACTGCCCTTGACCAAATAGTTATTCTTGAATACAGCTTGTAAGTAGAATTAAGACATCTTAATAATATGGGACTAGTCAATGGAGTTTGGTCCATTAAAACTTTTTAGCATTATGTGTGCTACTTAGAGATAGTTTATTAGTCATGTTGTGTTTATATCCATTATGAACCAAAACATTTTGTAGTTAATAATTTACAATTTCAATCTTTAAGTAAGGTTTTACATCTTAATGATTGTCCTTATTATTTTATTAAAATTATAGCCTTTAACTATAATCTAAGAAGTTCAACATTTGAATCTTCTTAATGAGCTAGGACCTTTTTATCTTTACATAACCTTGAGTGACTCAACGAGCCATGTAATAAATAATCGACTAGGTAACTTAGGTTACCAATGGCATCTCCATGGAACTCCTAGATCAGTTAGGTAGCAACTCTTTACCTAAATGCATCACATGCATTTTGCCTAACAACCGCCTCTAACACCATGTGGTCAGGTTTGTAAACATTTGACAACACAACATTAGTTGAGTAATATCCATTATTCATAACTCGAGTAGTTCAGATGGCAGCTTGACCTTAAATGACTCAACAAGTCAACTAAAGACAGAACTTAGGTATCTTATTATGAATAATGGAAGGTGATTAATCATGTTTAGGCATAGACTCAATTTCTTACAATGCATTTTATCATTTAACCTAAGTCTCATTACTTTGCTTGATTAGCATGCGTAGCTTTTACTCAATCATATATCACATATCACATACATATGAGTTCAAAAATAATTCAAACACATGCAATCTTCCAAGATAATTATGGATTTTATCTATCTAGTTTCCTTGAGCCAGTAACAAACTAGTTGGTCAAGTTCCTAGGGATATCACACAAGGTCTTCACAAGTCTTAATGATAATCTCATTGGTTTTTTCTTCTTGGCATCATCTTTATTACATCTTGGATTTACATAAATTTTAATCTTACCCTAATCCTAAATCTATAATTCTATGTAACCGTTACATATAATTCTAAAAAAAACCTTAAGTTACATTCAAGGGAAGTTAGGTTAGAAGAAAATTTATAATCCAAAATTAAAAGAAAAGACAAGGTTCACAGACCCTATTTATAAAATAAATACCAAAGAAAAATTCAACCACCCACAACCTGGTCATACCTAAGTCTAGTCTATAATCATCCTCATGCTAACATAATTATATTATAAACATGAAATTAAATAAGCATCGCCAATATCACTTTGGTGATCTTTTGTGTCATTTGTATAAACCTTTTCAAACAATATGAGATCATTTATCAAGTTATTTTAGTAATTTTGGCTTTCTAATTAAAATATTTTTAATTAAATTCCTAACTTTAAGAAGTTTCTTTTAAATTGGACATCAGCTAACTTTTAGGTTGTTTTTCTTAATAAGGACATTATCTGACTTTTAGATAACTTTGTCTTAATTTAGACAAACCATTTAGCACGTCATAGTTCCTATACCATTTAGGAAACTCGGTTCCAAAAGCAACATTTTAATACATTAAATTGGACTTTGCCTAACTTTTAGGTTGTCTGTCTTAATTAGAACATTTTCTAACTTTTTGATAACTTTGTCTTAATTTGGGCAAACCATTTAGCATGTAATACTTCCTATACCATATAAGAAAATAGTGTCAAATTTTTTGAAGTTTTAATAATTGATCCATATTTAATTTAAATAAGAAAACAATTTTCTTATATGATTAACATTTTATTCTAATCTTATTAGAACAAATCCTAATCGAATTAGGGTTAATCATTTAAATTAAATTTTATCCAATTAAACAATTTAATTGGATTTAGATTCATGTTTATTACATTATCCAATCCATGTCTTAAATATTTTAAAAAAATAATTATGATTGGATAATTAGGTGTTCGCAGATAACTAGGAGTTCTGATGGAACACAAACTCTTAGGGAGGTTCCTTTATTGCGCCAACTTGTAACTTTTAGAAAATTTATGTTTTTTTTAATATTAGATTATCTTGATCTAATCATATCAGACCTCAAATACCAAAAATCCATATTGGATTAAACTTCCTCAATTTCTTGAAGAAAGTGGCACAAAAATAGGTATCCTAATCCTACTAAGTTTTAGTTCCATACATAGCTTTCATAAGCCATCTAGTTCAAGTCAATCACTGGTATCCTCCTCCTACTAAAACTCTAAAAAATTATAGCAAATTACAGCACCTTAATGTTGCCATGGATGCTGAGACAAGGTTTCAAGAACTTAAGTCCAAGTGCAACATGGATCATACGCACCTAGTGCATTTGATATAGTCCAAAATTGAAACATTTTCAACTTTGATTTTAACCAAAATTTTCCAACAAGTATTATGAATAATTCATGACACTTTTAAGTTCAAAAATCATAGAAACAATCACAGCTATGGCTACTAAAAAATTCTAAAATTTTTAGCTCCATTGAAACACCTAAAACGGAACCAATCTAGTAAAATCAACACTAAACTATTGATAGAAGACTGCCCCATAAATTTAATTAGTAAAATCATATTTTAAACTAATTAACATTGAATGTAAACATGATTTAACATGCTAAAAATTTGAAAATTAAATAGAAACAATTTCTAAAATTTTCAATCCATATGCAACAGATTAAAACAAAATCAAAATGACCTGGAAAACTTAAGACACCATAGGACTTTAACCCGAATTAATTAAAAAAAATTTAACTAATTATTTAAAAATTTTTAAACATGGTTAAAGCCCAAACATACATGCTGTCCATTTTTAGAAAATAATGAACAATAATTTAACCAAAATCTAAAATCACCAAATCAACAACAAATTAATTAGATTCATTATCACCAAAAATCGAAATGCAAGACCACATGTAATCTACAAACCTGGCTATGATACCACTTGAAGGGAGGTAGGCTTACGCTTATCGAAATAAACATAAAATATTTAATCATGTTAAACATACACAATTGAAAGTAAACAAAGAAGTAGTAGATTTCCTCAGGATCTTAGGTTGAGATGTACATGTGGTCGATTTTGGCAGTTTAAGACACAGATCTTATAGAAATCTTACCTACTCAAAGACTCGTAACTATGAGTTTGTTGACCTTAGACAATCATTGCAATAGCTTAGTTACTTCGATCTCTTTTTGAAACCACTAACAGCATAAGCATCCTTCATTAATGGTTATCCACACGAATGGCTGTTGAAACCTAAGTCTAATGGTTCTTTGATGCTAGCCAGAAGGCTTGAAAAGCCTTAACCAAAAGGTAGGAAACAGCTGCCTTCTCTCACTACTACCAAACCTAATGGGTGGCACCATATTTAGTGCTTTCATAGGGATTCAGGTGAAACCCTTTTACCTAGTTCATTAGGATTAGACCAGAGCATTAGCTATTTAATAACTTAGCCTAATCCAACACCAATAAGTCCTACAATTATTGTTCCTAACTCATGTCAAGTCCAAATAGGATTTGGTCAAAACAAGGCCTGTTTGACTTAATAATTAGGTTTTTGGTCCAACCCTTATTACATGAAAGAATATTTAATTCTCAATTAAATTCCTTACCTAAGTAAAATAATTTTACTTCATGTAAATACTATTAAATAATTATCAAATAATTATTTAATTTTCTAAAAATAATTATCCAGCCTAACAGTAAGATACCCTTATTTACATGCCTATTATTAAACACGATCTCGATAAGACATTCTTATCTTTACTATCACATTAAGACATCTCTAATTAGATTTCATAAATCTAATTTATGCCTTTAATAATACTTATTGAACTAATTTAATTAAATCTTCCATATTATACCTTTTATTTAATTAAGTCATACTTAATTAAATCTCAGATTTAATCTAACAGCTCATCTTATTGTGCGTGACCCATTAGGTTCCCCGCATGTTGGGAAGAATATAACTAATCTCATAACTATATTCATAGATCAAGAGCAAGATCTAGCAACCTATCATTACTACCTAAATTTTTAAAAGTCAATATGACCTCAAAGAAACCTTTTAGTAACCAGCCTTGCAGTGTAATTCTATCTTTTCAACAAATATCCCAGAAAGACCATAATCATGATGCAGTGTCTATTCATGTAACAATCCATATTAGTTCTTGCAGTAAATGGTAAACCTTATGAATTTAGAGAAACAATTTCTCTTAAATTCATCTTCGTTGGGCAACAACTTTATCAAGTTAACCAAAGCCAAGAACATACGAGATATGTCTCCAATGTCACTTGGAGTGGTGAATCCTCTCTAGATCACTTATTCACCTTCGTATGCTTCATGTCATATCCAAAACCACCCTAACTTTGGCATCAAAATATTGTGGCAAGAAGATCAAGACTGACAAGCCTTATGGTAATCACTTTACAAGCTATTTCCCTCAGTTTTTTATAACAATCTTAGACATATGCATTTGGGTTTTATTTCTTATTTTTATTTATAAAGAGATTTTTTACTATGAATTTTTAAAAATGAATTTGGATGGTTTTACGAGAATCAATGGTGGCATGAACTTAAGAGCTGGTGTTGATGCCTCTAGAAGGAAGCCTACAGTTGGTTTTTTTTCTTTTTTACTTTTTTTCCTTTGTTTTTCTTCTTCTTGTTCAACAAGCAATCTTCTTTCTATGTATATCTTTTCAGGATTATTGTTCACTTAGACTGATCACTTTAGTAGAAAATGGCAGTATTCATCTCTTACATACATTTCTACCACATGTAAATAACTTTTAGATTTATTGTTTCTCATTAAAAGAAGAAAAGAGAGAGAGAGAGAGAGAGCATGTTTTGTTGGTGAAGGTTTAAAAAAATTTTAACAAATGTTAATAATTTGAGGTCTCTATATTTTGACACATTCATATGAATTCATATGCACTCATGTTATGTTATATCTGTGCTTTTATTTTATGTCACATTCATACAATTGTGGTAATTAATAATTCTAGTCTATGTCTTGTTTTAACCACAAAGAGGAGGTTTTTGGAGTCTTAAAGGATTTGCTTAAAGTTACCACATGTATGACTTTAATTCCAATTTAATTATGTTAGATTTATCCAATTTTCTGATTGCTTTGTCCGTGTAATTAGAATTCTTACATGAAATGTAATATTGAATTTAATTATAATTTTTCGTTGTATATTTTATTTGTTTTAAAACTCAAAAAAAAAATTTTTATTTTCTTTTATGATAATTATTTAAATTCCCTATTGAGTGTAAATATTATAATTAGACAAAATTAACAATCAATCAAATTCAACTTTGGTATAAAAAAGTTGCAGAATCTAAACTCATTTTCTCAAAAATTTGTTTGATTTGCATTTTTGTTGTATGCACATCATTAAGAAAATTAGGACAGAGACTTTCAATTTTTTATCCAACCAATCCGGTTGGTTCATTTAAATAAAATTTTAAATATTTTTGAAATGATTTTTGTATGAAATAAATAAAGCAAATAATTAATAAAACTATATATTTGGCTTGATGTTATGGTTTTTGACATAACTTTTAAGAGGTTTTGAGTTTAAATCTTGTCGCATATAAAAAAATACATTATTTTGCAAAAAAAAAGGTTTTTCCGAACTTTTTACCAGCTGAACCAATTTTCTATTGAGTTTTGATTCTCTATGCAGCATCCGACTAGACAGCCTCCCGTTTTTTGATTAAACCAGTTCAACTATATGTTATGAGCTTGAGAATTTAATCTTGAAATTTGATGTAGAGAAAGGGTGTTTATTTGTTTATTGACAAATATGGTGCTAACGTCGATGGGTACAGGTATGAATATCATGCTTTGTGTTTATTTCAATAGTGATGCTTATGCTTGTAATAATGCATCTAGCGTGCATATACATGTATATGTACATAACCATAGGTACATATATAGATAATATTAGATAATATATAACGTATGAATAAAAATTACACTTATAATCAAATCAGCATACCATTTGGATATTGTATGTTTAGCATGCATAATATCTATACACACACATACATACATATATACATACATATATAATAAATAAGATATTAATAAATTTATAAATATACTCAAGTCGACAAAACTCTGTAGATTTTTCATGTTTGGTAGACATAGGTCAAGTTGATTGGGATGCAATTGGAGGAAAAGAAATTTAGTATGGGATTTAAACCGAGGTGAAAAAGTCACTCACAAAGTGTTTATACTTTATATAAGCAAAAACTTGGATTATGGTATCTAGTTAGATCAAGTGAAGCAAATGAGGCAAATGTTGTAGGTTTCAGTTCATTATTTCGAGGTTGAAGTGAAACTTTTCAAGTCTTGACTTGTAAGACCCTGGTAGAACAACTTGTATATTTGTTCTTTTAACATTATGCTTAATTTATGTCATCTAGATTAGGGGGTGAGTATTTGATATGGATATGTATCCAATAGGGCATACTCAATTTCATTTTTAAAGTTTTTTTTTTTCATATATTTTGACTATCATATCTCATAGCCATGTCTCAAAATATTTCAGGCATAAATGATGAATACGGATACTTTAAAATAAATGAATAATCCAAATAACATGGTGGTTAACTATTGAAATTGCCATGGAAGTGCTAATATCCTAAATTTCTAATCAATAGCATGCAGCACTATCTACGACACGAACGACTAGTCTCCCACTAGTGATGTTTATGTTGGCTGTACGTGTATTATCTTTACTTTAAACACCAAGTATTTGTTTGGTAGGGTGAAAAAAAATTTTGGAAAAATGGAAAAGAAAACTGAAGGATGAAAAAAATGATTTTCTTTTCTTTCATTGCTTGGCATGATTGAAAAATAAAATAAAAGAAAATAAAAAATATATTGTTTTACCACTATACCCATTAAAAGTTAAAATGAAAAACATAAAATTTAAAAAATGATGGGTAATCTAGTAAATATACTCATATGATATACACAACTCTCATTTTATTTCCTCTTTTCTTTCCTATTTAAAGTAATTTATTTTTTTAATAAGTATGAAAAATGATAATCTTTTCAATTTTCTTTCCTCTCACTTTTCATTCTAATCAAGCACATCAAAGATTTATTTTCTTCCACCTTTTCATTCTCCTCTATCCATCCTTCTATTTTTCTATCTAATTAAGCACACCTTTAAAGCTTTAACTTTTATGATCTCGTTTTTCAAATAGTAGTTCATTCTTGGAACTAATAATGTGATTTGCAGGTACTACTGGATTGGCAATTTGGGCAGTTACCCTAGCAGGTATTCTTGTCTCGTTTACAACACAAGTGCTTTAGCTCAATAGATTTCTCTATTCTAATCCTTGCCCTTGACATTGTTGTTTTACAATGTACTCAAAATACCTTGAACAACTACTTTGCATATATATATATATATATATATATATATATCTGTGTGTGTGTGTGTGTGTGTGTGTGTGTGTGTGCAGAACGTTTTGCCTTGGATTGAATCCTGGTCTATTATAACATTTTTTTGGTTCGGGGGGAGGGGGGGGATAAGTAGGTCTACTACCACTTATAATGTGGTTTGTGTTTTTTTTTTTTTCAGTTCTTTTTCTTTACAAAATTAAAATTGTTTCACATATAAAATGACCATCGAGAGTAAGCAATTACCATTGATGTTACTATTGAGAAAGGTTATGGTGAAAAACTTGCCAATAAATAAGTTGCTCAGTCTATTAAGTCGGGTAAATATGACCAAATTAATTTGATATACTTAAAGGAGATGTAGGAAGCCACTCCACAACCATCCTTTTTTTTTTTTTTATTTTGGTAGGACATAGTAAGAATTTTACCACCCAACTTAGAAAAATGACGTCAGTTTTAGCTTTGCATACTATCCCTTCAATTCTTTATCCTCTATGGCTTTCTTCTTTCTTGCCTTGGTTTTTGGAGGTGGCTTTCTCTTCCTTTAGATTTTATTGAATCAAATAGCAAATATAACACCACGAATCTTTTATCTTTTGGGTTTTTGGTTGATTGGTATTTTTTACTCGTAAGTTCCCCTCTAATTCGCCCGTCTTTTATGTTTTGGTTTTTGTAAGAGTTGTTTTCATCATTGCATTCATTGAATACAATTGTATTTTATTCTTTGATTTTTGAGAGTTGTTTTTGACCATTAATTTTTTTTTGTCCTCTCTCCTCTCCCTATCCTTCTTCTGTTTTTCTCAACTTTACGTCTCTTATTGCAAATTTTATTGTAAAAAATAAAAACATGCCAAATCTTATTGTGGAAGATTTATTTGCATTAAATGTGTACCTTTCAAAGGTTGAAGGCGAAAGATATGGCTTTAAGTTTTTGTGATTTCTTGCTAAAATGTTGTTGATTCTTGTCAGCTATGAAAGGATCATCGTGTCTCTTATCTAGGCAAGTTCTGTTGTTGATTTAGAGATTCATTGGGATCTCATTTGAGCTCTATTCTTTTTGTTCGGTTGTTTCTTCCTTTATAGCTTAAACTTTCTATTTTTCTCCACTTCAAGGTCGTAAAATAACAAAGGAAGAAAAAACATGCGTATAAAACGTAAGTAACTTGGCTTCGATTTTATGACGGATTTGGGCTTTAAGGTTTGAACTACGCAACAAGCGATCATGGACTTGTGAGGCATTTTGGGTGACTTTCGACATTCTCGTATTTGGTTTGGTATTGGCCTTATGTTTAGTGAGACATTTTGGATACCATCTAGCTCTTTTCTTTTCTCTTTCTTTTTTTGGTGTGGGGGGCGGGGGCCGAGGAGGGTTCTGCATTTCTGATAAATCTTTATACATTATTTTTTAAAAAATTACTTATTTGATACATGTCACCTTTTAAAAAAAAAATTCGACAATAATTTTCACTAAAATATGACATACCTGGATATATTTCACCTTTTTGATAGATTTTTGTGATATACTAAAGAGCTAGCTATGGTAACAATCTGACTGGCGATTGCTACAACTAGAAGCCTTTCTGAAATGGACAAATATTCAATAATCCTCTCTGTTTTGCAATTCTGCATTTATTAAATGAATATCAGTAATTATCATGGTTAGGACTTTTCCAAAAATTAAATTAGAGACAGATTTTCTAACAAAAAATGTATAGCATGGAATAATTCAAAAGAAATGCATGCGTAAGTATAAAAACCCAATAGATTAAAGTATAAAAACTAAAAACCATTAAATGAGGTCAATGCTAACAAACAATCAACCCATAAGAAATAAATACACTCTATATACATTTAAAATATATATTTACTTACTACATGAAATGCATATCTTTAAAAAATAATTATTTGATACATTGACATTCGAGTTTTTTAAATTCACAAGATTAAAACACTGTATGTCATGAATGTATATTTTAAAAAATAAGAACTAAATAAACAAGACACATAGCAGTGTTTAAACCCTACTTGTAGAGTTAAAAAACCCCACTGTCGATATATGAAATAATAATCCTATCTTTAATTCGTGAAGAAAAAGATGGCTAGAAATTTCACATGCTTGGTGAAAGACAGAAATATAAAAAGTTCGTTAACATAGATCGAAAACTTACTTTCCACAGATTTAATGCGCAAAGGCAAAACTAAAATTAGGTTACCTCTTCCCTGCATTCAATTTCGACATACATTTCCCTGCTTTGCTGTTGAATATTAACATTGACAGTAAAAATTGGTTCAATCCCCATCATCATATCTCTTCATAAATATTTATGAGTCCACAAACAAATATATGTATAATTATAGGTTCAAAGTATATAAAACTTAAACAATAGTGGAATGCATTGGTTAAAATTTATGAGTCCCACTATTGTAATTCGTAATTTTTAGGTAATAATTAATATAAAAAATGTGTAATTTGATTTATTAATTAAAAAAGAGAACATCAATCAAGTAAACATCTAACATGGTGCACATAAAAGTAGTCAAATAAACAAAATAGTAATAACTCTCATAATAGAAACAGTAGTTCAAAATTCGTAAATACAAATTTTAACAACTATTAACGAAAATAATACAATTCTAGCATATTGATTTTAATTTGAAGCAAAATGGACCGTTTCGCTTTCATTCTAAAAAAAAGACCATATGCTAACTATATAAAGCTTAGACAAGTGTCAAACAAAGACACTTCTTGGAATTTTTTAATAATAATACTAATAATAATATACGGGATAAAACGGCCAAGTTTTTGCTATAAGTCCATACTCCACAAGTTGGCAGTAAATTTCAAAGCAGAATCAAAAAGAAAATGAAGTGAAAACAAATGAGAGAAAATCTAAGCAAAATATTACCTTTATCTCAAACTATGACGATGTTATGGCACACGTCTATCCAGCTTTTTAGCAATTATGGCAACATTCCTTGGGGATAATGCTGGATCAAAAATAGGTAACATTACTGCTTCCAACTCAGCAGCTTGCTCCTGAAGGAACAATAATCTATCCAGAAGAATAACAGTTTCCAAGAGAGGGCCAAATGCAGCCCGAAGTGACCAGTAAACTCCAATGAGGTTCTGCATGCGTGTAATTAACAGTTGATCAACACATGTAATCTTATTTCCTTAATAAACAGAGATTGGACAGATTCCAACCATGTAAGCTATTTGACCTGGACTCTTCATTTTTCCCAAAGTATCCGTTATTTGGACATAGGGATGGGATATGATCCTTCAAATATATGGAAAAACTTAGAAAAAATTGAGCATACCAAGTTAGACACATTCCCAATAGTGTTATTACAGGGCAGGAAAGTAATTACAGTGAGATATTCTTCATCTTTTTAAAGTTTGGAAGCATCCCAACTAATGTTGATTTACATGAATAATTCACAAACTACAAATAACTGAGTAAACAGTAAGCAATAAGTAATGATGAAGGATTTTGGGTTCTAGACAATTCTCCATCTTCAGGTTTCTATTCTTTTTTCTGAATGTGAAACATGAATTCTGGTTAGTTTAAATAGACTGAGTTTTCTTCAATCCAGTAACAAGTTTACTCTTTTTTTGAATACAATTAGTTTAGATGTCCTCCTCCTGCACTTGACATTTTCTGTGAAAATAGGGCAATAACAGTTTAGATTTAAGGGGATTCAATCTTCAAGTGACTTCTTATGGATAAAGAAAAACTAAAAATCCAATCTATATCCTAGACAAGCCTAATAGAAAGGAAACTACAACACTATAAAATCCAAATGAAAAATATTGAATGAATCTGCTGTTTCTCTGCCAGTTAAAAAGCTCAAGTTTTTGAAGTAGCTCTAGTCAATCAAATATGAAACTTATTCACCACTTTCTACATTTCATAATGGTGAATGTCACACTTTGATTCTAAAAATGATTATCCTCAAGATCAAATTTTATCAGCATTAAAGAATTCCTAAAAGTTCCAGATGAAGAATGACGCACTGATTTGCTATATAGCTTCAAATAAAGATGAGCATTATGACCGAACGAGGTTTCATCATATTTTTGCTTCATGGTCCTAAATCCCACTTAGAAATAAAATGCAAGAAATATTCAATATAAAAGCAATTCCAATGCAGCCGTGGTGATAATCAATAGAGGAAATACACGACAATCAGTTCTAAATCTTGAAGACTCAAATACATTACATTAACAAAGAATCTACTAGAGACAAGCACCACATTTGTGATATAAGTTAAAATTCAGACATATTCTCAATGCAACAGTAATAAGTGGTACGAGAGAGAGAAAGACATACAACATAGGGCTCAACTTCCTTCCAAATGCCATGGTAATTTGCATCATCCAAAGGTTTAAGCCCAAGACGACATAATCCAGACTCGCAAAATTTTTCAAAAAGTGAATACTTATCAGCAGAAATAGTCCCCTCAAATCTGCCATCAGTATGTATGGACATTTTATTGAATAAGCCATCCACATCCAACCTTGCACCTGAAGTGTCACCTGCAGCACAAGAACAAGTAGCAGTATCTATGAGCAATTCAGATTTTGCCAACCAATCTAAAACTTGTCCCATGTTTTTTTTCCCATGCAGGACCTTCACTAGGTAATTACCACCATGCAAAGAATAGAAAAAGGAGCGGAGTGGAGTGAAAGTTTATCAAAAGAACCACAAGCTAGTAGTCTTAAAACTTAACCATTTTGTACCTGCTCCAGATTCTCCAGTCTGTGTGATAGAGCAAGCCTTATCAATATTAGAAGCGCTCTGTGGCAAAACCGAATAAGCACTTTCGTCGTCATGGGGTTCAGATTCAATTATCCTCCTTTGCTGCTTGCGGCGCAAAGCCTTCCCTTGGCGCCCAACTGATGGACTTGTTGTTATGACTTCAGGGAAATATTTATGCAAAACCTTCAAAAGATACTAACTGTTAGTTCTGGTAGATCCCAGGACTGAAGTAAAAACAAAGAACTACAGCCATGACAACTGATAAACCAACTATAGGAATATTAAAAAATATATTTATTATAACTTCCTCAAAGCAATTCAAAGAACAGATAAATATTGATGTAAACCAAGAACAATATTTGTAAATTCATAAACAAACTGGTAGAGAATGTTTTAATTTAATTATCATCTTAGTAAAGAAATAAATGCTTAGGGAATTCCTTGTTCCACTAAGACTTGGGAATTTTCGGTCATTTAAGTGTTTAGTTCTTAGATTTATACATTCAGGCCTATGAAATTGTTGTTTCATTAGGCATTCTCGCACTCAAAGTTATCTTTCCATGGGGAAAGAAAGGAGAAAAGCTAAGAGGAATGCAGGAAACAGCATGCAGGATGTGATGACTACTTTTCTTGGGGGCCTCAAAGCAGTATTCTGTTTGATAACTTCAAGGAGGAACTGTTGAGTCCTTTCAAAAGAAGCCACCACGCCAGAGAGATACTTCTCTTAATCTACAAATATTCCACAAGTATTTCAGGTTTGAAAGCTGAAGGTTTTGAGGAATCAACCAATGGCACAACTGAATTCCCTTGGCATCGCATTACCGTGTATGATTTTTAGTTCCTGTAGCTATTTTCTCTTTCAGACAAGCTATGGCTCAAATTTCAGGTGCATTCTTTGATTAGCAACAGGTATATGAGGTTTGAGCTTTCAATAGCCATTACTGTTGATTTGGTGATTCAAACCTGTTAACAGTTCCCGCTATTTGATCATCATCCAATTCTCATGCATCTTTAATACTTCTGAGTCTGACGGGTTTGCCACCAGTAGTATTTGTTTACAACTAGCAACACATCACACACAGGTTAATCGAATAGACACAAACAAGTAATTGAACACCTTCAACTTAGTGACATCTCAAATTAGTTATGCCTTTTCTTTTTTTAATCCTTTAATGGTCAAGTATGCGTGCATTTTGCCTACCCATCATAATTCTGAATTTAACCAAGCTCCAAATCAAAATTTTAAAAACATAGGGGCTTGACAACTAGGCCAATATCATTCCAGA
The DNA here is from genome assembly GCA_038381835.1 of Adansonia madagascariensis. Lineage (NCBI taxonomy): Eukaryota > Viridiplantae > Streptophyta > Magnoliopsida > Malvales > Malvaceae > Adansonia > Adansonia madagascariensis. The sequence goes on from JBBYHL010000021.1 coordinate 16,908,335, forward strand.
CTCTTGTACCAAGTAAAGCCAGCAGCTACCCTAGTCTTTAGCAGTCAACCAAGAAATTTTAACCGGATGGAAATAGTGGAACTAGAGGATTGCTGTATGTTTGAAGCTTCTACTTGTAAAGGCAAGTATGTAGGACAGATTTGGGAAGTCAGCCTACTTAGGCTGAACAGTAGGCTAAGGCAGGAAAACCAGTGATTCTAGGAATTATGGCTAAGGTAGGAAATCAGGATTAGGATTTAGGTTGAAATTAGGGTCTAGTTCAATTGAGATTAGATGCCAAAGAGGGCGAAACTGATGGTAAAGTTTGCTGGAACTTAAGGCAGAAGAAAAACATAGATAACAAGTTTATAGTTGCAGTTTCATGCTGAAAACAGTAAACCAACAATCCTGCAGTGAGTTACAACTTAGTCAAGACCTATAAATAATTAGTTGGATTAAGATTCTTAAATCATTAAAAATAAAATAATAATACTTAACATATTTAAGCTATAGAGCTAAGTTATTCACACTCAGCTGTGAGCGTTAGACACAGGTATGTTCAATTTTTTCTAAATTTTTTCATGTATTTGGAGAGTCCTAGAAGGGTCCTATCCCTATACCTATATCTAAATATACGTTAAACACAGGTGTTGGACATGGGTACTTCAAGAAAAATTGCTAAAGAGCATGTAAAAGCTCCAAAAAAAAAAACACTAGACTAATACGACCCAGTGGACAATGCGTATTGCCATTCCAGCAAACAAAGTTCTTGAAGTTAGGTTTACGATTTCTTTGATAAAAACCCATCCCCACAGAAAGAGAATTGTATCTTTCAGTTTCGATTTTTTCTCTTTGTTGACAATGTGGACACCCATATGCATGCATACAGCCAACATAAATAATTTCATACATACTTTCACACTGAAATATTTCTGGTGGACAACAAAAAGGAACCTTAGAGGATATTTTATCACACCCTTAGATTAACAGGCATCATAAATATTAAGATGAAATGACTACCAAAAGATGAGCAGACTACCATAAAATAGAGTCAGGCAGCAGACAACTAAAGTACTGAAGGTTTCAATTCAGAGACATGGAGAGAGCCAACATCAATGCAAAGCAACAATAAAAGTAAACAAATGTATTTAGCAATCTTATTGATGAGGAAATTAGAATAACTAATTGACATTGTGCAAGCAAAATAACAAAACCCAACAAGAAAATCAAGTATCCTGTAACATTTGGAAAGCAGCACGGAAAGCATGCAGCTCAAAATTGTGGAGACCAGCATCCTTTCCCAAACTTTTCCATCTTTCAGCACTCTAAACAAATAAAGCATGATCACTGGTATAATATTTAAAAAGATGAAAAAGATAAATCAAAAGCAATATTAGTAGACAGAATTTTTAACTCAACCCTTGTTCTTTGTAAACATAACCCACCACAGTTCTAATTAGGCAGACTGTTACAATTCTTTCTTATGGCAGTCAAAGCAAAATTCCACAATTAAAGGACTGCTTTATATCAAATTTTTATTTGCTTAGCTGCTTTAATAAGTAACATGCTCCTTACACTTACCCGCACATCGGCTTATACCGCCTTAAGGAAATCTTAGCCTAATTAAAAATGAAAAATCTCATGCATTTGGCATTTGCATCATATTGCTTTGTAAGAGCACAAGGAAATCAAGATCCAAACACACCTGACAAGCAAGATCACGAGAACTCTTTCCAAGAGACAATTTAAGAGTTTTAACCCCACAACTCATTGGAAAACCATATTGAATGTGAGCATTTTCAAAGCCTTCTTCAGATAGTAAGTTGTAGCAACAGCCAATGCTAACAACTGCTCTAACTTCTTCACACTCTAAAAGGGTCCTGATCAATTACATAAACATTCTATTAGAACCAGTACTATTTAAACAATGATATAATACTTTTACTATGTAAAAACATAATCCAGCATTGCATTGCATCAATTTTACATGAAACAGAAATTGACAACATCAAATGACTAAAGTGCACAATGCGGGTATAACAATTAGTACAACAGTACCACACTTGACAAATAAGAAATCAAATTTAATCAATATGTATATGGACCACTTTTTTGCTTATCTCATTGAATTTCTCTTTCAAGAAAGTTAAAATCCATCAACCACCCTGAAGTCAATAATTCCCTTCCATTACTAGCACTTTAGTCATTTATTCCCATTGTTCCATTCCTTGAATATTCCTCAATGCCATGACTATATAAATACTATAGCTTATGACAGTTGCACCACCATAATTTCATCTAGCCATAACACTTGAGCTACATAATAGTTTCCAATTCCTCCTCTACTAGCCTTCTTTAATACCATCCATTGACTTGTGCATGTCATTAGCTTCTTCATATACGCTACAAATAAATATCTTAAAAGAGTTTTCTGTAATGGGTAATGTTATTGGTGATCCCGCCAGGAACAAATAGCTCATCCAAGATCATCCAATGACTAACAATGTCATATATGAAGTATTGGTGGAGAATCAACACAATCAGCCCTTAACATTTCAAGAATAGGATTTGTCAAATTCAGAAATAGTCCATCCTATCCCACTACCACTATCAAAGCAATCTTCGATGGCACGAGGGTCGCCTTCTACTACCTTTCCATGTCCTATAAATCACTTCCAATCTATGTCTATAATCATGTTCTCGAGGGCATTCTTCATGCTTTTAAACATTTTTCCATGACAATATTAAATGCTAAAATTGAACCAACTTCAATGCCTCAAATATGAAGATAATTATTTGACCATGAAGGTTTGAAGCAAAGCTGTGAGTGACCAGAAAAGTAACACAAATGTTTGAAACTTAGTGTTTTTTTATTTTTTTTTTTTTTTAATAGTCATAGTTATAGTTTATATTATACAGGTCAACTACTCAACTCTAACAAGAAAATGATCTTGTTGATATATGTCTGACTTCTAGAACCTTAAATACACATGTTCAAACTTTGAAGTAAATGAAATGAAACCTACTTAAGCTCTTAAGTATCAAAATATAATATTTTTGGTTTTCTTACTCTCTGGTTTCATGTCTCTAACTTCAGTTCAGCTTTAAGCTATTAAGTATAGTTACAGCCTCTTCCCCCTCATACCAGTTTCGTACCAGTGTCCAACATGGATACATCACTGACATGGCAGAATAGAAATCAGTATGCAAGGACATGTCAATACAAGGGAGACGGTCAGGAGACGTTCCGATACAGGAAAAAGAGACATTCTTTTGTCTGTATAGTGTTGATGGCTGGCAAGGAGAAAAGGACAACAGAACTAAACCTGAAGTAGAGGAAGAAGATTAAAAAAGGTAGGGCTTGGACAAGGAGCTTATGGTCAGCCCAAATTACATTCTTATTAGTCATAATCTAGCCCAAAAGGATATAGACTATATCTTAGGCTTTTGACTAACTAATAATTATATGGGTTTGAGTCATAAGATAATTTTAAAAAAATATGCTATTCTTTAAAGAAATCAGTATGCAAGGACATGTCAATACAAGGGAGACGGTCAGGAGACGTTCCGATACAGGAAAAAGAGACATTCTTTTGTCTGTATAGTGTTGATGGCTGGCAAGGAGAAAAGGACAACAGAACTAAACCTGAAGTAGAGGAAGAAGATTAAAAAAGGTAGGGCTTGGACAAGGAGCTTATGGTCAGCCCAAATTACATTCTTATTAGTCATAATCTAGCCCAAAAGGATATAGACTATATCTTAGGCTTTTGACTAACTAATAATTATATGGGTTTGAGTCATAAGATAATTTTAAAAAAATATGCTATTCTTTAAAGAAATAAAACTATTTAAAATCAAAACTAATAATCAAATATTATTTTGATTGCTAAAAAGATTTTAACAGAGAAGACCTTGATAGGAAAAATTAAAATAAAAATCATTTATATACAGAATTGAATTAATTAAAAAATATATATTTAATATACTTTTTTATATTCTTACAATGTAGTTTTCTAATTCTTTTAAAAAAGGCTGTGTCACTGTGTCATGTCATAGTTGTATACCATGTCTGTGTCAATGCTTCATAGGCTTTAAGTATTTCATTTTGGACAAAGCAGACCTAACGGTAACTTGGAGATTAATGTCAATCGAGATAAGTCTTCTACTCTTCCTAATTTTGCAATTTGGTTAGAGTTTCCAAACATATAAACTTTATTTTATAAGTTTGGAATCTACATCTCTAGTAATATTCATTTTGTTTCTCAGTGCTCTAAAGATACAAACTTAGACTCCTACAGTAAAGAAGTGGAACTTTAGAACTAAAGCCAACATCAAACAAAGCAATTAAACATTGAGCACTAACCATGTATGTTATTTGTTTATCATTTCAATTCTCATTGCCACAACCTGACAGAATGATAGCTGATATTGTTCTTTGCGGATTGCTTTGAAGCACCGACATGGATGCTGGATATAAGTACGACATGGTATTTGTAAAAAATTTAGGACGCAACATAGCTGGGATATGACAATAAAAAATATATTAAATATATTTTAATTAATTCTATTCCATATATAAATGATTTTATTTTTTTCCTTATAAACTATTTTCAATAAGCATAACGCCATGTTGACAGCATGCTCATGTCAGATGCTAATATGACGCTGTACAAGGGGGGAAGTTGTCTCCAAGCTTCATTGGTGGATTGTTACATCTTTATCTTAGAGAAGCTTGATCCTCTTAGTTTACCTTGATCAATCTATTACATTAACTATTGCATATTTGAATGTGTAGTCTTAATAATTTAAACTTGAGACAGCTTCTATAATTATTACCAATCATCCTAATAGCAAAGGCGGGAAACAATAGCTTACATACATATTTTGAAACTCACTTGAGCATTGTTACTGAGAGATCTCCGCAAGCATGAAGGCCGGCCAGAACCAAGGAACTCCTATTGCCTGGCCCACCAAGTTCAAGGTCTTGCTCAATCAATTTTGGCTGCTCGATATCACCTTTATGTGGCAACAAGGTTGTCAAGGCCTTCAATGTCTCCAGCGACATTATGCGGCATGTAATTGTCTGGGGCACATTTAATCTCTTGTTTCCTGATCTAACAAAAAAATGTGCAATCTGTCAACAAGTGTAAGGCTTGCAAAAGTAGTGATTCAATTACCTCAAAGATATAATTGTGACAATAAAATCCATGCTACTGCTAAAAGATAAATTCTAATTGGAATTCTGTTACAGAAAAATTGTAGTTATATGGAAAATGCTCTCAATTTTTTTTTTTTTGCGGGGGGGGGGCCGCGCTCAGGCAACAGAAAATCATTGTCAGAACTGCAGGGTTTGTTAAGACAACTAATCTAAAAGAGTCAACAAAGTTTAATATTCAATTTACACAACAGAACAAATTAACTCAAGGTAGAGAAATATCCTCAAAGGTGGTTAAACTTATATAATCCACCCATCAAAACGTGAAACATGCACAACTTCATGTAGGCATCTTCGAAGGTGGCACAAGCTTCAGTCTTTAGAATAAATATAACCCCACAAGATATTATAAAGGAAGTTGACTCCCTTACATACCCAAATTTCCGCATCTGAGCTATGTAATGCTTCTTGATTCGCTCTGCACGTGCATTTGTAACATTTCCATGATGAGAACACGCATCTATCGCCACTACAGAATGCTGGTACTCAAAGGAAAGGACTTGTGCAAGATAACCCTGGAAAATCATGTCAATAAGGAATAATAAACAGATCTACAGTTTCAAGCGAAGTAAACATCAGTATCCACATGCTAGTCTATATAGAATGCAGAGAACGTCATTGTGAAGGAAAAAGGGAACAAATATTCAAATATTCCATTGTCAAACTCAAAATGTCCTAAAAACTTTTTTTTCTACCGCAGATTAACTAAACATTATCGACACAGCATTTAGATGTACAGGTGCAGTAATGAATGCAAAAAAGAAAAAGGAAAAGATTACATAGGATGCCAGCATACATACATGCACACATATTTTTGCCTACTTGTCCTAGTACCTATGTGTGTATCTGTGACTAAAGGGAAGAAGTAGCAGATGTAGGATCTGTGGTACAGCAAAGATGTTTTTGTTGCTATCTAGAGCAGTGATGAAAAAACAGGAACAGATCAACTGAACAAACTAGTTCAATCAGGAACTAGAGGCCAGTCCAGTCCGGTGCTAAATATAAAATCAAGTGATGTTTGAAATGGCTTAAAACTGATTCAACTGGTAAAAAATGGTAAAAAACCAGGAAAAAAACTTTTTTTATTTTTTTCAAAAATATTTTTGTAAGTGATGAGATTAGAACCCATAACATCTTAAAATTATATTGAAAACCAGACAACTAATCTAAAATGCATATTATTATCAATTGTTTACTATCTTTAGTATTTATTTAACATTAAAAATATTTTTTTTTAACATTTAAAATTATTTTAATTCAAACCTACCAATTCAGACTGGATAAAGCAGAGGTCACACCGGTTAGGCCTCCAATCCCGTTTATTTAACATTGCTCCAGAGGCAACAAAAGGATGCGGATCCTAATGGAAGATCCAACATTAGGGATGTGAAAAGTCAAGTAATATGATGCTTGGAAGCATGAGTAATTGAGTTGCACATAAAGCCAGCATCTTAGCAAGTTGGTTGAGAGATTCATTTAAATGGAAAAGCTATTGCCAAAGAATTAAGGGTGCTGGATGTCACCATCAGAACAAGTATGGCACTCTGAGAAGGAAACCATGGATGCTTTCCCTTGCCTTGAAGTCTGGAGAGGCTTTAGGCTTGAGATTCATCAAGATAAAAGATTTGGGACCACTAAAATAGTTGTCACACAAAATCTTGTAAAGATAAGACTATGCCTGGAGGTTCACTCAAATGCAAGAGAGTGAGACTAAGTGCCAACAGCTAAGGATTAGGAATGCTGTGATAGGCCATGGTTAAGTTGCTAAGGTACACCAAAGGGAAAAAAAGACATTAAAAATCAAAAACCCCCAACCCTACTCTCTTTGACCAAAAAACATCAGTACAACGAGCAACACAATAATTGCAACAAAAGTGATGCCCATCACAAAGCTGTCCAGCCCAGCATGCTAATAAACCTGGTATCAATGTAGGCATTACCCATTAAGTCCAAATTCGCTTAAATAAAACAAGTCAAAGCAGTTTTGATACATTTTTGTTCGTTGCATCAATTTGCTGTTAGATTCCAAATTGTGGTAAGCTTCTCTATCCATTAAAGCATCAATTAAGCAGTCTCAACCCCAAATTCAGCTTCATCCTACTAGAGAGTAGAAAAGGAAAAACTTGGGGAGGAGAAAAAGGAGAAAAAAAGAAGGATGCACACCTGACCAGCACCAATATCAATTACTGCATCAGCTCTCATGGTACTCGCAATAGAACTAACAATAGCAGAAAGAACTTCCACCTGTTCACCACATGAATAAACTAACTTTAGATATCTGCTCTTGTGCAGCACATAACACATAGGGACATCATTGTCTATGGGAAAAACAGATGAATGCAATTCCAAAATTGAACATAATATCTACCTCATGTTTCTTCTTTTGATTCATCCCTTGAGCAAGAACGCTATTCAGTGATGTTGTACGAAAGTTGGGAAATACCTACAACAAACATGTATGATAAGTATCTACTTTAGAAAAAACAGCTACCGCACACTTATAGGAGAAAGTGCTCCTCACCTAGATAGCTTCTGTTGGTTAAAAAAATAAAATAATAATCATAATAATAAATGTGGTAAGCGTGAAGAAGCACAAGGACATGAAATTCTTAAAATAATCCAAAAAAGAAAATAGTAAACCAAGAACCAGAGCAGTAAAATAGAATTTGTTTTTTAAGCCAAAAAAAAGGAACCTAATCTTGTTTAACAAAGTTGCGTGGAAGAGATCAAACATGAAAAAGAGCGTCAATAAGAGTGAATTCTCGGTTTAATTACTTTTTGCTGTTTTTCTTTTTTTTTACTTCCTAACGCAAAACACCGAAGGTATATTTACAGCAATAAAAGAAAATGTAATATTTTTGAAATTTTAAATTATTAAAAGAGTAATGTTGATGAATTACCAAATGCATTATTCTACTTTCATAAAGAACAATTATCAAGGCTACATTTTAGCGATTTGCTCATTTCTCATCCAACATGATTTTGCGTTTTACTCTTCCTAATTTCTATCACCTTTTTTTTTCCACAATAATTGAAAACAAATATAAAAATCTCAATTATAAAACTTTAAACGTACTAACCTTTTTCAAATCAGCTTGTTGTCGAGGATAAACAAGAGATTTCAAAGTAAGAAGGAACTCCTTAAGCGAAGTAGGCCAATGATCCTATCATTAAATATAATTAGATAAACTTAATTATTCAAATTTATCAAGAATAAAAATCATAACAAAAAATAAATAAATAATTTTACTTGGACAATTCCAGAAGGAATAAGCAGAAGATTTGCAACAGCTTCTTTACTAAGACATTCAATCCAGTCCTTGTCAACAGCTTCCCATAGCCTATCCTGAAATAATAAATTAAATAAATACAAATTAAAATGAAAATAGGGATTTTATTTTAAATTTTAACTAACCTTGAAGAAATTGACAACATGAGCGTTGATTATGAAAGAATAAGGTTTCATGAAATCTGCAATGGCTTTGATCCACTCCAAGGTTTCAGCTGCAGTGTCGCATGAACACTTGCACCGCTTTGCCATTTCTCTCTTCTCTCTCTTTCACCGAATTCGTGGGGTTAGGGTTTGGGGTGTTCAGCCCGGTTTAATGAAATCTGGTATGGCTTTGATTCATTCCAAAAATGCTCGAGTTTGGGACCAACCCGAGTTTTTTTAGGGATTTTTCTTATAATATAAAGCACCAAGGATAGTATATTATTATATAAACGTAATATAAATTATTAATTATGTTAAAATTTTAATATAAATATAATATATATTAAATATGTTTCATTAATCATATTATTTATTAAAATTATTTATTTAATCAGTTTAATTATTAACTAAATCGAATAATTATAAATCTAACTAATTAAATTTATTTTTTGATTAAACCGAAGCGATCAAGTAAAACGGAGAATTAACTAAACAAAAAAAAAAATTAGTTAATTTGATAGGTTTTTGATTAATCAAACAAATTTTACTAAACACAAACCTAAATCTTCTCTATTTTTTCACCATATCTTCTGGTCTTTGCGGCAAAAGAAAACCCCAAAATTCTACTTTCCCTCTATTTCTCTCTAAATCTATACTATATATAACGAGAATAACTAAATTAATGTATGAGTCAAATGATATTAACTCAATTGATAAAATTATTTAAAAATTAAAATAAAATTAAGGATATTTTATTCTTTTAATTTTTTTACATATAATTTTAAAATTAAAAAAACTACCCATTTTTACAAAAAAATTATTCATATCTAATAAAAAAATATTTTTTATTATTTATTTTTTAAACACTCATAATGTGAGTGTCACAAATTCTAGTTTATTAATAAAACAAACAGTAAAAGCCACCAAAACCTTAGGCCTCTTCGAATAAATTTAATTCACCATAAACTCATTAATGTTGTAAAGGTTATAAAAGGAATCGAGAGAACGAAAGAAGCAGAGAGAAGCCCATTGGAGAAGAAGAGAATATGGATGGAAAGAGGCAATACATAAGTAGACCTAAAAGGAAAAGAACATGTTGTAGGTTTTTTAGGCTTTACCTTCTATATTTTATTTTTTTAGGTTTTTTAATTGAAAAAAATAAAAAATAAATGCATACACTGAACAGCAGATACTAACGTTGTTTACTGTGTTTCAGGTAATAGGATAATTCAGTTAATTTTTATTAATTGAATCAATTTAAAAGGCAATCAAAATTTTTATAAAACTTCTACTGATAACCAAATTGAATTTTGTTTGGTTAACCGACTAACATAACTAAATTTAATTTTAGTCGATTAATTCAATTAAAAGCGAATAATAGAACACCTTATTAATCATATTTAAATAAATCATTTTCTATTAATTAAACAATTTTAGATTTTATTAATTTACTATATTTATGTTGTATATTTTATTCATAATCAAAACTATGAGATCTAACTCAAATACAATAACAACACTTTGTACAAGTTTCTTTTGATCTGGTAAGGAAATGTTGCAAATCAATAAAATGAGATGTCATAAGGAGATAGCAGAAAGGAAGATTAGAGCAAACCCTAGAAAATAGGTGCACTAACATGTGATTGTGATGAAGGCTATAAGTGGCAAGGATAGTGAATATTACAAGATTTGAAAAAAAAATTGCAAAGAATTCTTTATAGCCATAAGTTTACCAAATTGCCAAAATAATTTCAAATGAAGCCTCCAAACCTATATTTATAGCCTCTCCAAGGAAGTTACCAAGAGCGGTTACAAAGAAAGATTGAAAAGTTATCAAAGTTCTACTCACATAAACATGGGTAGTGGAAAGAAAGTGGGATGTTGTTAAGGAGGTGGATCAAAATGAAGGTTATGGAAAGTTACACCCTTAGGAATGTTTCAATTATATATGGTGGATATTAGTTATATGATAACATGCTTAAAAGTGTACTGCCTATTTAATAAAAAAAGGGAAACACTTGTATTACAGGGAAAGGTTAAGAAATAGCCTTCTTAATAGTTTCCATATTTGAGACTCTAAACCATACTCTCAAAAACATCACAAGTAGAGAAAATCTAAGAATCCTACCAACCTTCTACAGTTAACTCTACAATCTTTATAAAGTAGAACTTGCCGTGCCAGGCAATGCCACTATAAAGAAGTACTGCTACCAAAGAGTGCTATGCCAAAAATACCTCTGCCAAAGAGCACCGACCTAAAGTACCTTTGCTAAAGTAGTTATATCAAAGTATCTGTGCTAAAATATTTCTGCCAAACTACTTATGTCGAAGTATCATTGCCACATTATATGTGTTAAAGTGCTTGTGCCAAAGAGTGCACTAGTTTATGAAGATTGAACTTACATCATACAACAAACCGAAAATAGACATATATTTTTTACCCCACATGAAAAGTTTTTTTAATAAAACAAAAATAAATAAAAAAGTTACCATACATTGGAAAGAAATAATAATAAATAAATAAATAAATTATAACATGAGAGAACTACTCTCACAAAATTGCGTCTAGTAAGAATAAAAAAAATAAATTGCAATTAATAAGAAAATTCTTAATTTCTTTAGCTCACATGTCATAAAAAAGGGAAAATGCAAAGAAAAGGAAATAAACTTTAAATTATTAAAAATGGTGAAAGATAAAAATTAATTCTAATTAAAAAATGATAATAAAATTATTAATAAAAAAATTATAATTACCCCTTTTCTCTCATTCTATTACTTTTCAGCTTTTTCTTATATGAAATAGCAGATAATGTGGGAGTTGGTTCATTGGCAAGGGAGCCAACTCTCACCTCTTATATCATATATATATAAAAATTATATATATTTAAAATAAAAAAATATTTTATATTTAATTTCACATTACTCTTTAGAAAATAATAAAATAAATTTCAAAGTACTTTCTAAAAATTACAAATAATATAAAATATAAAATGTCATATATATATATATATTAAATTTTGAGTTACTATTTAAAAATAATAAAATTAAAAAAATATTCAATATTAAATCTCAAATTATTTTTTAAAAAATTAAAAATATTATATATTATATATAAATTATATATGTAATATACATTACAAAATATATGTTATATAATATATATAATAATATATTACATATTATATAATATATAATATATTATAGATAATATTTATTACATATATTATATATAATATTATATATAATGTATTGTATGTTATATTATATATAGTATATTGTAATTCCAAAAAAGGTGAAACCAAAACTGAAATATTTAATTTCAATATATATATATAAAAATATATGTTTCAATATATGAAGGGTAAGCTTTTACCCTAGGGAAATTGACTCCAAGTATATATTATTTATAAATTATATGTATATATTAAAAATACTATTTAAAATTAATAAAAGATTAAAAATAATTTATATTAAATCTCAAATTGCTACTTAGAACTAATAAAAATTAAGAACACATTTTCAGAATTGAATATATAATATATAATATAGATTACATATATAATATATAAACCGCATCAGATAAGGAATGCTAATTGTGCACATTACCAACATTAATGAGATGACAATCACATGTAATGTATATATGATTATAATTAAATATACAGATGACTATAATTAAATGTATAAATGACCATAATTAAATATACAGATGATTATAACTAAATGTACAGATGACTAAAACTGATTATACCATAACCATATTATCTTAAAATGTATCAGATAAGTAAATACTAATTGTGCACATTACAAATACTGATGAGATGACAAACACGTGTAATATTTGTACCATAACCATATTACCTTAAACTATATCAGATAAGTAAATACTAATTGTGCACATTACCAACACTGATAAGATGACAATCGCGTGTAATATACATATGATTATAACTAGGTATATAAATGATTATAATAGAATGTACAAATGACCATAACTAAATGTACAAATAACCATAACTAAATGTATAGATAACCAAAACTGATTTTACCCTAAACCATATGACCCTAAACTATATCAGATAAGTAAATACTAATTGTGCGCATTATCAACATCGATGAGATGATCATCAAGTGTAATATACATATGGTTATAACTAAATGTATAGATGACCATAACTAAATGTACAGATGGCCAAAACTGATTGTACCCTAACCATATGACCTTAAAACTATATCAAATAAGTAAATACTAATCGTGCACATTTCCAACACTAATGAGATAACAATCACATCTAATGTACAAATGACCATAACTAAATGTATAAATAACCATAACTGAATGCACAAATGACTATAAATAAATGTACAAAAGACTAAAACTAATTGTACCATAAACCATATGACGTTAAATCGTATTAGATAAGTAAATACTAATTGTGCACATTACCAACACTAATGAGATGATAATATGGTTATAACTAAATATACAGATAATTATAACTAAATATACAAGTGACTATAACTAAATGTACAGATGTTCATAAATGAATGTACTTAATTCCAATATATATATATATAAAAACTATTTAATTCTAATGTATATATAAAATAATAATAATTTAAAATTTAATATAAAATATTTTTATATTTTTATTATTTTTATATAGTAATTCAGGATTCAATGTAAAACTTTTTTTTATTTTTTATATTTTTATACAATACTTTAGTATTTAATATAAAATATTTTTAATTTTTATTATTTTTAATAGTAATTTAGAATTTAATATAAAATATTTTTTTATTTTTTATCATATACAATATATATTATATAAATAATTTATATAATATTTTATTTCAATTTCTTAAAAATAAATTGGAATTTAGCATAAAAAGTTTTTTAATTTTTATTATTTTTAATTAACAATTAAAAATTTAATATAAACTATTTTTTATTATCTTTATATAGTAATTTGGGATTTAATATAAAATATTTTTTATTTTTTATTTTTATGTAATAATTTGAGATTTAATATAATTTTTTTAATTTTCATTATTTTTTAAATAGTAGTTCAAAATTTATTACAAAATATTTTTTATTTTTATTATTTTTTAAATAATAATTCAAAATTTAATATAAAATATTTGTTATTTTTATATAATAATTCATTTTTTAATATAAAATATTTTTTAATTTTTTAAATAGTAATTTAAATTTTAATATAAAATATTTTTTAAATAGTAATTTTTAGGATTTAATATAAAATATTTTTTATTTTTATTATTTTTAAATAATGATTTAAGATTTAATGTAAAATATTTTTATATTAAGTTATTTTTTAATATTAATTTGAGATTTAATGTAAAATATGTTTTTATTTTTAAATGGAAATTCAAGTTTTAATATAAAATATATTTTATTTTTTATTATTTTTAAATAGTAATTCAAAATTTAATATAAAATATATATTTTTTTAATTTTTAAAAAATAATTTGGGATTTAAAATAAAATTTTTTTAAATTTTATTAGTTTTAAATACTAATTCAAAATTAAATATAAAATATTTTTTATTTTTATAGAATAATTAAAGATTTAAAATTAAAGATTTTTAATTTTTTATTATTTTTAAATATTATTTTTAATGTTTATAATTTATATATAATGTATAGTATATATAATTATATGTATATATTATGTAGAGGGTTGGTTCTCTTAGCCAACCGCTGTGTATGTTATATTATAATATAAATAATATATGATATATTAATTTAAAATTTAATATAAAATATTTTTTATTTTTTTATAATTTTTAAATATTATTTTTAATATATATAATTTATTTATGAAATTTATATATAATTTATATATATACGCCTATCCGGAGAGGATTGGCCGCAATGGATTTGGCTTGCAGCCAAATAGAAAGCAATAAAAAAAGGGTGAAAAAGTAATTACGGATTCCTC
>JBBYHL010000021.1:16924525-16936645 GCA_038381835.1 Adansonia madagascariensis
TATATATATATATATATATGTATGTATGTATGTTTACAATCCCAATTTGCAAAGGCATGATAATTTTCAAGGAAAAAACAATTTGCTTTTTGTCGTTTAAACTTCGATTAGTGTTGCTAGTGACATGTCTTGAAGTCAGATCACATTTCATTAAAGATATAATATTTAAACGAGTAAAAATTTTTAACTTTTACATTAAAATCATAATTTGATAATTTGAAAAAAATTTTAAAAAAAGATTTTTAAGTTTTAAAATTTATTTTTAGATAAAATAATTTTATTATCCTCTTATTTATATAAACATTTATTATTTTAAATATATATTTTTTAATATTTCAATTCCCTCGGCATTTTTTTTTAAAGTCAAAATTTTAAAAATTTAAAAAGGATATTTTTTCACCGCATCTTTTAAGTGTCACCCTTTTCAATAGCAAACACAGGTCACTTCAACTTCAAACATAATAATATAACAAAACATTAAATTTTAGTAACATATGCATGCCTTTAATCAGTGTCTGCGCTATATTACACGCTGACTATCCAACAGAAAACAAGACATGATCCATCCAACCTCCTTGGAAAATTATAGTCCAAGCAGGAAAAATCTTCCATACTGAACCCTGTGCATACTAACCTACTACATTTCCGCGCCGGAAATTTCACAACAGAGCATCAAAATAAGCTTCCATGCATGGAAAGGACACAAGAAAATGAAAATATCTCAGCAGGGTTCTATCATAATACAGATAGGCCCACTTAAATGTTTCGCTAAAAAAAGCAGCATGTTATTAAAGATAAGCACATCAACTAGTAAGAATAAAACCTGAAAGGTATATCAACCTTTACTTTAAATATCCTCAGAGCTTCACCTCAACCGTTAAGGTTGCTCCATCGTAGCCACACCGGGAAATGATATAGCTAATTGCATTCCTTTCGGCACATGGCATCACTTGCTCGATTTTATACTTCAACATGACCGTCTCAACCATGTGTGAATTTAAACTTCTGCTAGGTACCACTTCTTTATCATTACTATCCTCCAACAATAGACCGCTGAGAGAGATCCCATATAAGCTTTTTCTGCTGGTAATTAATGTGGGATAAGCAGGCGTGTAAAAGATCAACTGGCAGTTCTCTTTTAATTGCTTTGGTAGCTTCTGATTCATCAATTGCCATATTTGGTTTGACATGCATTCGCAAGGACTGCATCACAGTATCATATTTGTTTATGCAACACTTCGTAAGAAGGTTAAAAAACTGATCGAATGAGGCGTTCCAAAGAGACCGATTGGCCATATTGTAATTGCCAGCAGCTCTAAAATCGATCATGAGTTTTGTTGCCCTATCAAGAACAGGCTTCAGAATAAAAGATGCCCAATCTCCACTGGGACTTCCTGAAATCAACATCAATTTCATCAAAGAAACAAGATGAAAAGAACATGAAGAGTTTTTTATCTTATCTATTATATAACATTTTCGAAGACCAGGAATAAATGGTGGCCATGCCTTCACCTCGAAGGCTGTTTATTCCATGTTTATGAGGACGAAAAGGGGGCTACTTTGAGGAACAAACCACAGCTGCAAGACCGATGCTAAGTGCACGAAGATCCATGCCATGAACACATGAAGAAACAACCCTTGCAAGGTTATTAGTAGTTTTTGTTGCTCCTGGATCAGAGGGAAGGCCTACAAAGAACCATAAATGCCGCAAATGGCCATGCAGGCAATTCGCATAAGCTAATCACCTGGAAAAAGAAGCTGAAGGTACCTAGCAAGCAGCTTCCGGCCTTTGGGGAGGAAAACTATTTGTAAAAACACGAGATCATCCCTTTGAGCAAGCTCGTCTGTGAGGCCATTCTTGCCCAGTGGGTTAACCAATTAAAGTGACGCAGCCAGACCTTCCAATAAAACCTGTCGTCTTTGTCTCAGCTGTGCTCCACTATCCTGCAACTGATTAAACTCCAAAAGTCGATCAATATCATCTACATCAAGAAAAGGCATAGTCCATCCTCTATTGTAACTCTAGCAGCAAGCATTGGTTCCTGCTCCAGGGGCATATCAGAAGCTTTCTGATCATTGTTGTAGATAGCAGATGAATTTGGAGGGTCAACTTCCAGAAGAGGGCGAGGCCTACCAATTGAAGAGAAAGGAACCCTATCAAGAGCATAAACCTGGAGAAAAGCATGTGGCTCAATATTTGCACGTGCTCCAAGAGAAGATCTCTAACATTAGTTAGGCAAAAATGATGTCTCATCTTTGCCCCAGCAGATTTTCTTTCAAGACAAGCCTGGTGGTAATAATCATCCACATAAGGATCGTTACTATGAGTTTCAGCAAGCCGCTTTCTAAGAATGCCCTTGATCTCATCAGTTGACATGCACTTGGATCAAAATTGAGGCCATCCAATGCCACTATTCATTCCACTGCTATCAAAGCCCTGCTCAGAAACTCGTTGATTCAGCCTACCTTTCTGAGCTGATTTGAGTTTTTAATTTCTTAGATCACCAAACCAAGTATAGCTTCAAATTTGTTCATTAGAGGCGGGGATGGAGAAAGATGAGGATTAAATAGTTGAGGCTGAATCCCTGACAAATGGTAATGATGGTTGAACAGGATGCCGTAGTCTCTGCTGGAGCGCCTGCAGGTGTGGCATTAATTGTGGTGTAATCATTCCATTTTGATGAGATAACTGTTGTTGCAACATATTGTTTACAACACTAGAATTATCTCCAGCATATAATTTTGGCTGGCTTCCCCATTGATTTGACAGTTGACTATTGATAGACAGACCATTGGCAAACTGAGGTACATTCCCGGCATATTGTGACCCTTGATGTAAACTTGACATTTTAAGCTGAGAATTAGAGAAGGCAGTAAGAGTTGGCAAAGTTGCCATCTGTGATCCACCAACCATATATGGATTATTCAAGTGATCAGAAAGTTGTTTGGTGAAGCTTGAGGAGATCTGCCACTGGGAGGGTATGAAGTGTTGTAAGAAGATTTTGGAACTAGAATTGGTTCACTACAGAAATGTTGATGGTTGTGGGTGTGTTGTTGTTGCTGCTGCTGTTGCTGCACAGGGTATGAGGATGTCCTGTAGAGATGCTTTGGGTACAAATTGGGCGATCTTTGTGATGATCAATGCTTGCCTTCAGGAATACTTTCAGTTTCAATAGCTTACTAACCAATCCAGTAAGGAAATTCCTCCCCATGTGCCCATTCAGCAACAGATGAACCTTGAAGGAGAAAACCAACTATGTCAAAATAAATATGGCATTATATGCATGTATGTGTGTTTGTCTGTGTAGTTGCGGCCTTCACTTTGATGATGTAGGGTCCTAGTTCTTGGATATTCATTTAAAAGAATATAAATAGGGGTAATACAATTCATGACTTCATGCATGACTTCTGTTAAAATGATAGTGAAGGAAAACAAGCCCTAGCATCGAATGATGACCATTAATTGATTATGATAATAATGTGTCATCATGGAACACATTAGGCAATGGAATTGAGCAAACTCTTTTAACATTTCGTAAAAAAAGTAATATTTTAAGCTTATTAGATATAATAAAAAATTCTTCATCATATATGTGTCTCTCAGTGTTCACGAATCAGTGCCATACTTCACTCTGGTGATGTAAGGGGTGCCAAAAGTGCATCTTGCACGTTTGACATATCATGCCTTAACCCAGTCAGACTAATTAAAATAAAACTATAGTGCATAAATATGTTAGTAAAAGGGCAAAGAAAAATCGCCAAAGATTTTGAGAGTACTGATGGCGCATAGATAATTAAATGTACATTATAAGAGGTTTGATAAACAACAATAAGTGAATCCGACAATACTTTAACAAATAAAGAATATCATGAGCTAAGAATGTTATCTATGCTATATTTACGACTAATTATTTTGTATATCATGGGATCTGATTCCTACAATTGTCTTTCTTAGTGCAGCATGTAATACAAAACAATGGCAAATGGAATTTCAACAGCTTGACTGCGCTGAGCATTATCCAAATGGACTTCAACTGGGTGAGCATCAGTGGATTTCCTCATAAAGTAGCAAGAAGATGCTATTAAAAGAACAATATATATCACTTAAATCATCAACCAACTATTTTGTCCCATAAATATGGCGAACAAGAACAACTTCATGTCATGCACAAAGGTTCTTCAGTTTTAAAGATGGGATATTCAATCAGGTCCAGACCTCAGGTGCTTAGGATACTTGGTAAAATTTCATGATTTTATTAACACAAGAGACAAAAAAAAAAAAAAAGGAAGGAAGGAAGGAAATTTGATGCAATTCTTGCATATCTCTCATCAAATTCTACATTATAATGCCACCCCCAACCACCATCCCATATTTTTAGTGAGACTATCCATTGACTTCATCATCTTCTATTCAAAACTGTATTCTTCAATCTGTCAAAAGGAAAACATGTCCACAAAACCTAAGAATAACAAGTGTATAGGAGTTTTATCAAATGTTAAAAGCGATGACCTTCCACCAAATAAATCAATAATAATCCTGATAAAACTAACCCACATTTTACCATTTCTTTTTTCTAGTTATGAAAAAATTAACCAACAAAAACACTCTCAAAGTAGTTAGGCTGTTGAACTTAAGTAGAAAATGATCTGCTCGAAACTTAGATGAAAGAAGAGAATAGAATAAAGAACGAGAGAGTGAAAAAAAATGTTTGTTAGACTGTGTCACTTGATTTTTCTGATTTTCATTCTATCAATATATCATTTTTGCCAAAAAGTTATCCACCAAACATGAACTATTACCAGTACATTTTACTTCTTACTCAGCATAATTCAAGGAAGTTTACTTACACAAAAAGAACCAACTAACACTGCCAGCTCAGTGTACAAAGAAGGTCATTTCTTAATACAAAAATATGATCCTAAGGTCACTACGCAGCAGTATTTGCATCCAGCTACATTTCAACACTCCTCCTTAGATCTTTGCTGTTGACACCAATAAGCTCCTTTAGATGTTCAAATCTGGTCTTAGTAAGAGGCTTAGTTAAAATATCAACCAATTAGTCCTTAGAACTGCAATGAACCAGCGTAACCTCATTACTTTCTTACACTTCTCTCACAAAATGGAACTTAATCTTGAAGTGCTTGGTTTTTCCATGAGAAATTGGATTCTTTGCAATTGCAACAGCAGATTCGTTATCACATTTTATCTCTATTGCTTCCTCTTGTACCAAATTCAAATCGGATAAAAGCTTCCTCAACCAAAGAGCTTAGTTGACAGCATTAGCAGCTGCAATGTATTTTGCTTCTGCTGTCGATTAGGCAATAGTTTCTTGCTTTTTTGAACTCTATGCGAGCACACCATAACCAAGAATGAATAAGTAACCAGAAGTACTTTTCATATCATTAGTAGAACCAGCCCACTCACTATCAATATAACATACCAAGCTCAGTTTTTCAACTTTCTTAAACCAGACTCCCAAATCTGATGTGCCTTTGATACACCTTAGCACTCCCTTTGCTGCTTTGAAGTGTGAAACATTGCAGCAATGCATAACCTGGATAGTAGGCTTACCGCAAACATAATATCAGGTCTAGTAGTTGTTAGATACAACAAACAACCAATAAGGCTTCTATAGTTCTTCTCATTCACCTTTTCTGAGCCATCATCAATGCTAAGTCTTTTACCTTGAGCCATATGTGTACTCACTGGTTTGCAATTGTCCATGAAGAATTTCTTTAAAATTTTCATGGAATATCTTTGTTGGCTTATAAAAGTGCCCTTTTGAGGTTGATGAATCTCCATTCCAAGAAAGTATGTTATCTCACCAAGATCTGTCATCTCAAACACACTTTCCATTTGAATTTTAAAGTCTTGCACCAACTTTTCATTGCTACCAGTTACTAATAGATCATCCACATAAAGAGATACTATCAGCAATGTTTCTGCTTGCACCTTTTTAATGTACAAAGTAGGTTACTAAGGCTCCTTTCAAATCCCAGCTTCTGTAGGTGATTGTTAATTCTCTCATACCAAGCCCTTGGTGCTTGCTTTAGTCCATATAGTGCCTTTTTGAGCTAATAAACTTTGGATTCATGCCCTTCAACAATGAAAGCTTTAACTTGTTTAACATATATTTCTTCTTTTAAGTAGCCATTCAATAAAGCTAACTTGACATCAAGTTGGTGAATCGTCTATTTATTTTGAGCAGTAAGAGCTAACAAAAGTCTGATAGTGTCTAACCTTGCTACTGGAGTAAAAGTTTCAAAAAAATCAACTTCAAACTGTTGAACATAACCTTTTACCACCAATCTTACCTTCAACCGGTTAGCAAAACCATCAGCATTAAGTTTAGTTCTAAATACCCATTTAACACCAATGACATTTTTATGCTTTGGCCTGTCAACAAGAACCCAAGTATGATTCTTTTGAATCATGGACATCTCAACTTGCATAGCCTTCTTCCATCCGTCTGAGTTATTAGCTTCCTCAAAGATAGGTTCAAATGAAGCCATATTACACCTATCATAAACTTCTAAAAGAGGTTTCGTACCTCTTACTGCATAATCATCATCAACCCTTTCATTATTAGCAGTTTCAGACTCTTCTTCAAATGTGTTAAGTTTAAAAATTTTTTCTTCAATAGAATCAATATATGAATTTTCCCAGTTCCAGGATGCTTGCTTATTGAACTTAACATCCCTACTCACAATGACCTTTCCAGAAGAAGGATCAAAGATTCTATATCCCTTATTGTTACTGTTATAGCCAACAAAGACCCCAACCTTAGACTTTTTATCCAACTTGTCTCATCTAGCTTCTGGTATGTGAACATAGCATATACATCCAAAGATTTTCAAATGCTGTACTGAAGGTTTAAATCCAAACCATGCCTCAAATGGCATTGTCTCCTTTTAGCCCTTGTTGGCAGTCTGTTTAGCAAATACATAAATGTATTGACTATCTCTGCCCAAAATGTTTTAGGGGAATTTCTTTCAAACATAAGACATCTTGCCATTTCCATCACAGTTCTATTTTATCTCTCATAGACCCTATTTTGTTAAGGACTATATGTGTTTCTGAGCTGATGTTCAATACTAGAAACTGTACAAAATTCCTTAAACTTTTCTGCTGTGTATTCTCTTCCAATATCAGACCTGATGATCTTCAACGTGCATCCACTCTGATTTTCAGCATAGGCTTTAAATTTCCAGAACACTACTGCAACTTTAGATTTCTGCTTCAAAAAATAAACCCAACATAGTCTAGTACTATCATCAATGAACAATATAAAATATCTATTATCATTAAGAGACAAGGTCCTTATAGGACCACATACATCAGTATGAACAAGTTGTAGCTTATCAGTTGCTCTCCAAGCCTTATTTGCTGAAAATGGAAGCCTATGTTGCTTTCCTAGTTAGCACACTTCACATATTTCTATGTGTTCATGAACTTTTGACATATTTAAAACCAAGTCACTTTTGCATAAATGACTTAGTGTATTGTAATTGATATGTCCTAATCTTTTATGCCATAACTCAGTTTCATCAACAACACCAGCATATGCACTTGAAGTCACCAAATTCCAGTTTAAAATAAATTTTCTTTCATTAATG
Organism: Adansonia madagascariensis; assembly: GCA_038381835.1. Taxonomy (NCBI): domain Eukaryota; kingdom Viridiplantae; phylum Streptophyta; class Magnoliopsida; order Malvales; family Malvaceae; genus Adansonia; species Adansonia madagascariensis. Next base: position 16,932,143 of record JBBYHL010000021.1, read on the forward strand.
GCAACAGACGCAAGTTCACACCTAGTAGAATCATAGATCATGCAAGATTTGTTCTTAAAAACAACAACATAGTTCTTTTCTAGCATTTGACCAACACTAAGCAGATTTTAATCTATATTAAGTACTAAGAAAGGATCAAAAATAATTCTAGTACCTGATAGAGTGTCTATAATCACATCTCCCTTGCTTGTGGCTTCTATGAACTTGCCATTGCCTATTCTAATCTTTAGGCTGTAGCTTTTGCCAATTCTCTTAAACATGCTTTCATCAGAGGCCAAGTGGTTTGTGCAACCACTGTCTATTAGCCAATTTACTTTGGCTTTGTTGCTAGTTGCATAACAAGAAGCAACAAACATTTGCTCCTCTTGTTGTTAATTTCCATTAATTATCTGAGCTTGCATGTTTGTTACTGTTACCCCTTATTCTTGCAGACTCTTTTCATGTGCCCCATCTGCTTACAGTCTCTACACTATATATCTAGTCTAAACCAACAATACCTCCCCAAGTGTGTAGTATTCTAACAATATAAGCAAGGTGGATATTTTTTCTTTCCACCATCTTTAATACTGTCCTTGTCTCTTTTTTGATTTCTCTTTTTTGTCATTCACAGCTTTTTTTTCTTTTGCTTGATGAACTACAACCTCTTTCTCTACTTTTAGCCTGAAAAGCACTTTCAGAGTGCTCTTCCTGTTTGCTTGCTCTTTTTTGCTTTTGAGCATAGAGAGCATTTATAAGTTCTATCAAAGAGTTGCTGGACAGATCTCTTGAGTCTTCAAGAGAAGAAATCTTTGACTCATATTTCTTAGGAAGAGTTACGATGACTTTCTCCACTATCTTCTTATCACTAAACTTATCCCCAAGTAGCCTTATGCTGTTCACAACAGCATTGATTCTGTTAGCATATTGCTTGATAGTTTCACATTCTTTCATCTTCAAATTTTTATAGTCTCTCCTCAAATTTATTAACTACTGCTGTCTAGTCTTGTCTGATCCTTGAAACTTCTCCTTCAATTTGTCCCAGGCTTGTTTTACAGTTTCACAAGCCATAATTCTGGTGAAGATCACATCATAAACACTATTTTGTAAGCAAGACATAGCCTTGTACCTTTTGGCACGTTTTTCACTGTGTTGCTTCATTTGAGCTATGGTGGGATTGGCTCTCAAGGGTGGAGGGTCTCAGTCAGTTTTAGTCACTTCCCACAAGTCATGTTCCTGCAAGTAAATCTTTATTTTTACTACCCAAATATGGTAGTTTTCACTAGCAAAGACTGGTGGTGGTGGTGGAGAAAAGTTGCTTGAAGACATGAAGGCAGTATCTTGGTTCATGACTGTATGCAAGGTTAAAACAGCTTTAATTCTTTCGCAAAACACTCCAGCAATATGTCAATAAAAACTCAAGTCCCCTAAGATAAAAGCTTTGATACCATGTTGAACTTAAGTAGAAAATGATCTGCTCAAAACTTAGAGGAGAAAAGAGAACATAATAGAGAACGAAAGAGTGAAAAGAACGTTTGTTGGATTGTGTCACTTGATTTTTTTGATTTTCATTCTATCAATATATCCTTTTTGCCAAAAATTTATCCACCAAACATGAACAACTACCACTACATTTTACTTCCTACTTTCAGCATAATTCAAGGAATTTTACTTACACAAAAAAAAAAAATGACTAACACTGTCAGCTCAGTATACAAAGAAGGTCATTTCTTAATACAAAAATATGATCCTAAGGTGACTAGGCAACAGCATTTGCATCAGTTGCACTTTAACATAGGCCAATCTAATTTCTTGATATATATTCCACTTCATCCCAGCACATCTTATTTTCTTATTCACAAAGCTTTATAGTTTTCCTGATATGAAACATAAGTTTCCATTAAAAAAAGCACCGGAACCATACAGCTATGGTCCATACTTCAAAAAGGAAAAAGATGCTTATATCAAAGTTCAACAATCATCATTGATGCTAAATAGAACATATAAAAAGCTTCTACAAGAAACAAATCCAAAATGATTGGACTCGACAACATCATTTATCCCTAATTAAATGGTACGAAAAAGTAATGGGATAAATAAACTCAGTTTCTCTGGATCCCCTATTGCCAATTATCCCTGAGCCTCTTGGTCCGCTAAATGCTGTGTTCAAATGCAACAAAATTACAAGCCAGCATAACCAAACACTTAGTCACCGATGCTAGGCCAGAATTAACCACTAACAATCATGCATCGCCATTACTTGCAGCTGGTAAATTATGATTTTCGAAAATATTAAGGAAAAAGATTGAAACTTTATCCTTTTATGATTTTTATATAGTCCAAAGGTTTGATCTAGGCACTAGCATAGAAGGAGATATAATTTAAAAGAAAATATCTTTTCTGATGAATTTTATGAAAATTAAGCTAAATATCAATCAAAGTTCAGGTTCATTCTAAAAACAGCTTAATACTAATGCCCTTACTTGACAGAGTTACAATAAAAGTTTAGAGGATCGATCTTCTTAGAACACTATCAGAAAAGTTTAGAGAGGAGTAGATAAAATATTTTTTTGTTTATCTTAAGAAACCTAACAGACACGAGCTCATACATAAGGGGGTGCTTTGGTGAGATACTGAGATTTCATCCCATTAATTTACTCAGCATGGGAATAGGGTCTAAAGCAAAAAGTAAATGTGGTTCTAGGGGCATTTGCACCAACTTTTGCAAGATTGAACTCAACAGATCCACTTTTAAGATAGTTAAAATGATTAAATTATTTTAAACCCATTAAAAATGAGAATACAATACATTAGTTAACATATTAGATTCAAAGCTAATCTTTAGGAGGGGAAAAGATCTTTGACTCTATCACTAGTTGCAAAATAAAGTAATTATGTAGAGGGCTAACTTTTGAAAATGTACCGGTAAGATAATTAATTTTTGATAAAGATATCAAAACTTCACCCTGCAAATATGAAGAAAGATTAGACAAAGCATCAAGCACTTGAATATTCCACAAAAACAATTATGATAAGGAATGATCTAAAAGATTAGTTAGTTAGATGTGCCAAAAGAAACACCTAGAGCAATGAAATTCTTGATTAGAACATGAAGCTTTAACCATATTAGTAACCATTTGAAGTTCATATTCCATGAAGAGAAATAGGAAGGAAGAGAAGGGGGAGAACAACCCAAGAGGAAAAGAGCAGTCTTCAGTATCTAGCAACTGGGGAATGATTTTTTGCCTAAAACTTTTGCATGATGGGTATAAAGCTTACATAAACCTAATTCCATCAAAAAAAGTTCATATATCAGTAGAAGTGTAAACTAAAAGATCCTTATCATTATGAGGAAAGAGGTATTATGAAAAAAGTTTGAGGATGAAGGGAAGGGTATGGAAACTCATACAATTACAATTTTTTTCCTCAATAAAAGGAACAGATAAATCAAGCACATGACAAATACTTGAAAAAAACTCTATAATTTACCTTCTATACGTATGAGAGAAAACAAATGTTACTTCAAGAAGAACCTAAGACAATTAACATAAAATCCAAAACCTACTCGAATGCGGAACAATATTTTATTGACAAGATAACTAGGCCATTAGACTATTGCAGGTTGTATAATAGCTGCCCCTTATTGTGAGGATGAAGCAATAAAGAGAAAGTAAATTAGTTTCAAAAAATAGCCAACTAAGATGGTTACACTATCAACTTATAAACACAAAGGATAAATTTACATTGTCTTGCATAGACAAGCAAAACAATAATATGAGCTCCCATAAAGTTTTACTTCATAAACAAAAAATAGCAAGCCAACCACTAACCAAATGTTGTGGCACCTATCTGTTCAAGAAAACATGGGGAAAAAACTATAGCATTACTCTATGTTAGAAATCAATAGGAAAGTACGTAAGAATGCTTGATTTCATTGTTGTTGAATATCCACCTACTCTAGGGTATGTATACAAGATTTTAGGTTGATTATAGTTGACTAAAATTTTAAAACTAATGCTAGATAAGATGGAAACTATACAAAAAATCCCTTAATTTAAGGAATTCTAATATAATCCTTAATTAAAGAAATCCCATAATTTACAAATCTCGCAACCTTTTAAATCTAACCTTATCTTTTAAGTTTTGTAATCTTTCTAATCTAACCTTATCTTCTAACTCTCCCCCTAAAGCTGGAGAATAGATGTTTTCCATTCTCAGCTTAGAAATATTATCCTGAAATTGTGTGCTAGTTAACCCTTTTGTGAACATGTTTGCTAGCTAGTTTCCAGAAGTAACATATGAAGTATAATTGACTCCACTGTCTAGTTTTTCTTTTATAAAGTATCTATCCACTTCTATATGTTTAGTCTTGTCCTGCTGTACAGGATTTTGCGCTATACTTATGGTAGATTTGTTGTCGCAGTAGAGCCTTATTGGTCCTTCCACTTTGTCTTCAACTAGAGTAATTCACATACACCCTGTGCCATTGCTTTGAATTATGCCTCAACACTCGATCTAGGTACCACA
>JBBYHL010000021.1:16936745-16959451 GCA_038381835.1 Adansonia madagascariensis
TCTCTTTTGTGTGTATATATATATATATATATATATATATATATATATATATATATAAAGAAAAAAAAAAGATAAAAGTTACCTTGCTTTCGAAGTACCACGTAATTTAAAACCTATATAAAAAATAGCAAATTAAGCATGAAAGCAGCCGCGTAGTGAATAATCTTTAAAACATATTAATGACCTATCTTCTAACACCAGAGAAATAAACATTAAATCTACCTTAAAGTTATCTATTAATGGCTCTAAATGTGAACAGAGTATAATAAATTTTTTTTTTTAAGTTTATTACTTCTGTATATTCCAGAAGGAAAAACAACATAGTCAAGGCCGAGATTTTTGCCACTTTTTTTGCACATTTACTTTCTAAGCTACCAAGCTAAGGCACGATATGAAATCATGAAACTTTTAAAAATAAAACAGTCACAACATAAATTGGTAAAATATTTAAAAATTTTATCTAATAAATTGTCAGTGAAACTTTTACAAGGTTAAAAGGGTGATATATACCTTGAAGGTATAGTAAAAAAAAAAAAAAAGGATACGTGGTAGTTTTTTAACCCTTTTTGTAAAATTAAAAAGATAGTTTTATCAATATACCAAAGATTAACATAATGTTAAACCATTTAAGTTTAATTCAGTTGATGAAATTACGTGATCAATACATCAAATTGAAGCAAAATATCTTTCAATAGGGTATGCATAAAGCCTAAGCCCAGCAAGGCCTTCATTTTTTATTTTTAGTAGAGAGAAGATAAAAGTAATATCCTTTTCATTTATATATAAAAACTGAAAGTGTTAAATTGTAAACTTTATATATGATATTATATAGAGCGACCGAGAAGTAAAGGGAAGATAACCATTTTTCAAGAAGTTTATATATATGTATATATATATGTTTCACACGTTCCTCACAAAATTAATGTGGCATAGCCTATCCAAAAAAATAATAATGGGCATTAATCAAAATTCCTCATGAAAAAATTTAAAGGGAAAGCTACTAAGAAGGAGGGGTGAAATGATGATAAATTCATTCAAACTAAAGGTCTTTATTAGTTGAATCGAGTCTAGGTATTGAATCAACATCATTTATGTTCGTGCAATCCCGACCCACCTAAAATATTAACATTAAATTCTGTCAAAGCTCGCTCATATTATTTTTTAAAATTATTTTTAAATATATTAATCTTTAGTAGTTTAATAATTTATTTTATTAAGCTTTAAAATATATATCATATATTTTTTAATATGACTATAATATTATATATGTTTATTCCATATATGATATCAATTACACAATACTTATAAATATAAATAGAATATAAATTATATAATTGAAAAACATGCAAGGATTAGGCTTTGAATTTTGGGACCAAGACCTAGCTTGTTTCCTAAATGGGCTTAATTTTACCCAAAGCTTATTTTTTTGGTATAATATTTTTGTTAAAATCTTTTTAAATATTAGATAGACTTTTGGATTTAGGCAAATAGTCCAAGACTAATTTATTAAAAAAAGCACTGAAATTTTATTTGATTAAAGAATAAATTTAATATATATAATATATATTTTTCATCTCTCTTTAGATTATCTTGTAAATCATATACATCATATAGAACAACGTTAAAGTTATCCCCTCAATTTAGGCAATTTTGTAATAAATGGTAAATTGAGGGCTGAAGTCATTAGGGGTAATTTTATAATAAAAAACTAAATGAGGACAAAAGAATACATTTATTAATTCATATATTTATGCTACATTCATGTTATAATCATATTAAAAGTATATAAAATATGAAACATTAATAGTTCATACTATATCTTTTTTGGTATATTCATGCATTCACGCCGTGTTAGTGTTATTTTTTATATTGTATTTTATTTTTGTTATTTTTTATGTTGTGCGCGAAATTACCAAATCTAATTGGCATCAAATAACTCTAAATTTTATTACGTTCATTTATATAAATTTTAATATTTTTGTGTACTCATGTCATGGTCAAGTTATTTTTTTGTGTTGAGTCGTATTTCAATTTTTTTCATATCATGATCATATGTGATACTATTCAAATAATTCATAACTTTGTGTCAAATGTTATATAATAATTAATTCTTTACTTATTTAAATAAGATCATATTAACTTTTTATTTTATATTATTGAATAAAAATTATTGTATTGATAAATTATCAATAAAAATTAAAATATTGAATAATAATATGAGATCAATTGATGTAAATGTTTTTTTAATTTTAAGTGTTGAATCAAAATATTATGATGATTAAAAAGAAAAAAAATTATGTTAAATAATGTTATAATTGATTAGCATTTTTTAAAATTTGTGCTTTTGATTTTTTGATTTTGTATATTTGTGTTGTGTTCAGTTTTTGTGTTATAATTTATTCAAGTTATTACATACTTATATATATTTGACACATTAATAATTTATTTTGTGTAGATTTTGACAGATTTATATATTCGTATGTTTTGAATTGGAAGTCCAGCTATTCTCTTACTAGGTCTAATTGGTATTATTCAAATACCTTTCAATTTTATATCATGTTCGTGTTATATAAATTTCGACATGTTCATATATTCATGTTATTTTCTTATTATTTTTTATGTCATGTCATATTTTAGTTTTTTTTTTTATGTTCTATTTGTATGTGACCTTATTTAAATAATTTTTATGTTTATGTCTTGTGTTATATAATGATTGATTATTTATTATTTTTTGAAAAATATGTATATATAGGAAGCAAGGAATGCTAAATAATATTAATATTAGAATGATGGGTTGAAGATTTGACGGCAAAGCCAACCCAATAAGTAATTTTGGATATTATATTTTTCATATTTTAATATGAATATAAATGAATGATCAATATTATTTAAATGAATTAAATTTTGATATCCATCTTAACTTCTTTTACATATAATATACATATGATGAATTAGATTTATATTTCATATTGTATTTATGTTATTTTCAATCTATATCTTACTTTAAAAGTTGTCATCAAGATGAAATATTTTGTATAATTTATTATAATAATTTAATTTTAACTCTAAATTTTATGTTATTTTATTAGGTTATAATAGCATCCAATATATTATTAACAACATCAAACCTGAGCAACAGAAGGATTCAAACACTAGTAAAATATATTTAAAATAATCTCCTAATTGTTTTTCCAATTGAGGGTAATTTGGTGATTAAGATGAAATTGTAGGCCAGTTATTTTTCAGCCCTCATTTGAACCCATTTTTTTTATTTTTTATTTTACATTTTATTTTTATTTAGTGTATTAAGATTGTATTTGTGCTATTTTTATTATATATTTATATAAATTTTAAAACATTAAATCTATTTTATGTAAATTTTGATATTTTCTTATATTTATATCGTGTTTTGTTTTGTTGCATTGTTTTTAATTATTTTTTATATTATGTTCATATTATACATAATCATGTCATGTTCTAATTATCAAGTCTATTTAAAACTATTTAAATAACTCTTAATTTTATGTCATATGTTATTATGTTCGTGTTCATGATACTTTAATAATTCGTTTATTGTAGATTTTGATATATCATTTGTCTATTCGTGTCATGTTCATATTATTTTTATATTATATCATGTTTTAATTAATTTTGTTATATCTTTTTTATGACATGTCAAAATTTATATGTATATAATACCCTTGATATGATTATAGCCTAAAAAATATAATCTGTGGTAATTATAAAAAATTATATTTGCTTGCTACATATAGCAAATAACAGGGGATAGCTTTCATCTTATTTTATAACATATGTGCAATCCCGCACTTCATGTGAGTTTTATTTTTCTAACAATGTATAATTTATTGTAACTATAGCATAAAATGTAAAAAAGTAATTAAGATAAATATTTTATCCTCATTTTGTGAATATGGGTTAATTTTTTCCCATCAATATATTATAAAAAATACAATTAAAGATATAACATAATTACATAATAATTAATTATGATACAAATATATAATTTTTAAATCCATTATTGGTTAGACATTCACTTATATTAAACCCTATTAAAATTATGATATAAATAATTATAATGAAATATACTTATAATTATCTAATAACGTAAAGATTTTCTTTTTAATTTTTACAGATTTGATATGTTTGTGCATTCATTCATGTTAATGCTATTAATTCTTGCTATATTATGTTTTAGTTATTTTTATTTCGTGTTTAAAATTTTCTAAATTAATTGATACTATTCAAATAACTCTCAATTTTGCATCATATTCATTTTATAAAAATTTTAAAACGTTGATATATTCAAATTGTGGTTACTTTTTTAGTGTCATGAAATATTTTAGTTATTTTTCATGTCGTGTTCATGTTCATATGTGACACTATTCAAATAACTCTCAATTTTATGTCACATTTCGTATAATATTTGGTTTTTTATTTTTTAAAAAAAAAATAAAGTTATATTAATTTGGTATTTATATTATTGAATAAAAATTATTATGTTGATAAATTATAAGTAAATTAAAATTTTGAATAATAATATGACAAAGGTTGATGTAAGTAATTTTTTAAAAAAACTTTATGTACAAAAATTATTAGATCATTAAAAACTAAAAACAAGAATTATGCTAAATAATGTTATAAATTATGAGTTATTGGATGAGTTGTTAGCTTTATATATATATTTTATTACTTTTTATTTTTTAATATGAAATAAATGATGAATATAAATATAATTAAATGAATTAAACTTTGATATCATCTCAATTTTTTATATATAATATATATAATGAGTCAAATTCATGTATTAGTATTTTATTTGTGGTTTTATATATGTACTCATTTTAAAAATTATCTTCAAGCGAATACTAAAACAAAGCCAGGCAAGGATTCAAATACTAGTGTAAGATCAAAATCAACCTTTTATAGTGATTTTTTTTAATTAAACAATATAGTTTTGGCATTCTTAAATAAATTAATTGAGGTATAATTATACGTTTTTATTAATTTAATATTATACATTTAACTATTTTGAATATTACTAAGTATTGATTATTGTAATTAAACTTTTAAACGTTACTCTATAATTGTGATATTGATTTGATTAATTGCATAATGAATTGGATATATTTGTAATATTTGACATTAAATTAAATTAAATTATTTCGAAACTTATGAAGATCCTAATTACTACATACTGGATATTAAAGTTGATATTTAATTCTTATAACATTCTCTATCCTCGATTACCTAATAATAACAATTACTCAACAATAACGTTAATAATTTAATTTATATAATATATTTTAAAACTTTCTCACTTTTACATTACATTTGCTTAATTACTCAATTATAGCAATTATTGAATAATAATGTTAATAAATTAATAATTATAGTATATAAACGTTTAATACTTTTACGTTATATTTTTGAATTATTTGATTTCTTTTCTTATAAATTATTTCCTTTCGCTTTTTTTTTATTAACTCTGATAAATTCTCTAAATCCATAGTTATTCACCAAGCTTGTGTTTATCTAATTACTTAATATTATTTTTTTATTTAATAGTAAATATCTGTTAATTATTTACTTTTATCTTAATAAAACTACTAACTCATTTACTTTTCTTATTATTTTCGGGAACATGTACTAGTAACACACATGTGCTAATGTACTAATAAAAAAAAGGCTACGAACAAATTATTGTACTAATTTTCATGAATTACTTAAAAATTTATAAAATTTTATTTCCAATGAAGGGCTGTACATATTATCTGTATCCATTGTGATGTAATTTTTATGCTATACCTTTTTAAAAGAAAATTACATCTATGTGTTTTCTATTTATTTCTTGAGTTTAGAACATAGCATATGTGTGACAACATTTTTATAATTAATGCATAAAATAAAATTCTATTTCTTCTGAATTTTGAACATAGTATATGCGTGAGAACATTTTATAATTAATGGATAAAATAAGATTTTAGCCAATGATCTAATAAATTACTAACAAAAGTTGGAAACAAATGTTACTATTATGGACTTCTATGAGGAACATTAAATGATTCCGTTAAGAACAAATGAATAGGCACTATACTTGGCAAGCTTGAAAAACATCAAACATGCATCCAATTAAATGCACCCGAGTGTGAATCAAGGAACTCCTTAAGCTATAGTTTTAAATATATCAAGAATGTTTGCTTGAAAGACAAACGAATAGGCACTATACTTGGCAAACTTGAAAGACATCAAACATGCATCCAATTAAATCCACCCAAGTGTGAATCAAGGAACTCATTAAGCTATAGTTTTAAATATATCTAGAATGTTTGCTTGGCTTCATTCAAATGTTTTGCTTTAATATTTTATAAAAAAAATGAAATAATAATTTTAAATAATATAATAATAGTAGTATTAATAATTTACTATTAATTATTTTATAATATTGTTATAATTTTTAATTTGTGTTGTTGTTACAGTAAAATTTTTTTATAAATGATTCTTTTAAGAAATATTTAATTTTTATATACATTAATTTATTAAAATATAATAGTTCAAATTATATTAGGATGATTCTTTTTTTAAAAAAAAAAAAAAAAGAGATTTTAGGATTCCATTTAAACTATGCCATGTCATACTTGGTCAAAAGTTTATATTAAATACTATATACTTATTAATATCAAATTAACTCTCATTAATTATATTACTTATAACAATTAAACAAAAAATAATTTATTAAAGTATAAAATTTTCATAAAAAGCGTGCTTTTTTTTTATTATTATTATTCTTCAACATTCTTTGAGATGAATAGAAGTTTTTTCTTTCTTAATCCTTGAGTTATTCCTTTTTTTTTTTCAAAATATTCTCCATTCTAGCTGTTTTCTTCTCCTCTTTAACTATTCTGATTTGTTTGACCCATTAATGAAAAAAATTTTGGTTAAGTGAAGTAACAAATCAAACAAAAGTATCCTCCACTCACAAAAATTTGATTATATAGAATTTATAATAGCTACAGGGAAGGAATTGCTTTCAATAAAAAAGGTTGAAGTGTCTCGGGATAAATAAGAAGGGAACGTGGTTTTGTGTTTTGACACAAACGTCTACTACTTTGTTATTTAATTAATATAAATAAAATTTTTTAAAAGATAATATGGATTAAAATATTAATTAAAGTTGATTTAGTGATTGAGAATGTATGATGTTAGTTAAAACTTTTAAAAATATTATGCGGTTTGTTATTATTTGATACTTAAAAATTATATTTTAGGATCATCTAATATAATTTAAGATCATAATAATATAAATATAATCATAAAATACAAAACAAATAGACAAACATGTCAAAATGTATACAAAATGAACTATTAACATGTCAAAATTTATATAAATATATAATACCTTGAATATAATTATGATAGTAATGTGAACAAGACGATATATGACATAAAAGTAAGAGTTACTAAAATAAATACTTGCGCTATGCTGCGGGAAGATTTTTCTCTATTTTCATACATTTTACATTGGTAATGAACATAGATTTTAGTTTAAAGTCTAAATAATATGAATAACCAAATAAAATTAGATGCAATATCATAACTTAAAGCCAAGTTTTGAAAACTTTCTTTATCTAGCATATTTTATTTTAATTTTTGATACTTTATATGACACATTCAATTCTGTAATAGAGAATCATATATAAATGACAATGTATAGACTACAAACAAACAATGTGCCAAAATGGAATCCGTTGAAAAATCTACCAATACTTTCTTAAACAACTGTCCAATTCTTAGGTATAAATAAATGTACGAAGAATGATTAATTAAATTAAATTGGTTATTCAAATAGTTCAACTAACAATTTTGGCTCACAAAGGTGGATCACAAACATAATTACCTAAGTAAAGATTCATTTTTGGAGGCTTGGCAATCCAAATTTCAATCTTGTCAATAATTAACCCATACCTTGAACAAAGATCATAAGTCTTGTTTTTTAAAGTATCCAAACTTTAGTTCTACATAGATGTTAAAAGAAATAAAAAATGGATCACAATTAAAAAATATTGTCTATACAATGGGAAAAGCAAGCTTGCTTCCAAAATGAAAATAAGATCGTAAAGAACAATATTAGAAAATATTTAACTATTTTATTTTTTTAAAAAAAATAAAAAGTCTTTAACAAATGAAATAGTTAAAATGGGATTTTACCTGGACTTGGGATTTGATTGAGAATCAAATTTTGTCTCATTAATTTATTTATTATTCCTTGAAATATTATTGTAATATTGATTATTGGATAATTAATATTAAATAATCTTAAAATTAATTTAAGGATTTTATAGTGATAAAATCCATAAAGATGTATATATACTAGCTAATCATTAGAGGCAGGACATGTATGCTACTTTTGGTCTTCAAAAATCTTTCAAGAAACCAAGTTATTGGAATGTTTTGATTTGTTTTATTTCAAATTTCGACATATGAAATTCAAGGTAACTTCTAAACATATGAATGTTTAATTCTTGAATTAAAATTTTAAAATTTACTACATGTAAGTCCCTCCATTAAGATTCGCATGGGAGTCCAACTATTTTTGTATTTACTACTTTCACTGCTATTTTTTATATTTTATTGATTTTTAATATCCAAAATAAGTATAAGGTTGGACTTTACGTGATACAGATCCCTTAAGAAATTGCTAATAGGTCTTTAAACTTTTTAAAATTACAAAATGACATTAATGGTTCAAACTACATGGAACACACCTAAATGATCAAAACACCCTAAGTGTAACCTTATGTTTGAAAAGACCTAAATAACCCTAGCACGCAAATTTTTTCTAAAAGGTCTCTAAATTTTTTAAAATTACAAAATGGCCCTTAAATAACTTAGAAATGTGTGAAAAACACTAAATATGTCTAAAATGTGTCTAAAATTAATGGAAAACTTGCATAATAGACCCTAACCCATTTGACCAAGCATGTATGGCATTGGATAAAATTTTTGAAAATTGTAATATAGTCCTTAAAGTTTGGTCAAATTACATAATGGCCTAAAAATCATGAAATCAACTTGAAAATTTACCAAACACCCTTTAACCTATTCCGCCAAGGTCCAAAATTACCACTAATGGACCTAAAAATTTTGAGATTTTGCTATTAGGCCCCTAAACTTTTTACTTATCCTAACCTTATAGGACTTGACAATAAAAGGGAAATTTGTCAAAAAATTCTTTGGTATTCAGCCAAAGGTGAAAAAAATTGCTAAAATTATTTTCATGGTTAAACCTATTCATGCATGGCTTTGGAATGAAATCTAAAGTGCCTAATGAACATACATGCATCTAAAGTACACTTTTTCTAGCGAAATTCAAAATCCAAGTCGCATACACCAAATCTACCAAAAAAAAAAAATCCATGGATCATAAAATGAACTAAACTGTATGCGTGCATCATGAAACATGAACCTAGCATGAAACACATGGAATCATCATAAAATAAGCAAAAATCACATGATCATGTTAAAAAATTAGCGAAATGAATCTGAGTTCAAAAATTTTGTTTTCATGAAGGTTAAAACAATTAGTAGTAATTAAATCCTAACTTTGATCATTGCTCACCACTTGCCCTTTAAATTTGCCATGAAAACCGTGGGCTTAAATGTTCACCTAAGCATGCCTAAGATCATCAAGTTCATTTTAGAAGAAAAGAAAATGAATGGAGTGAAAAGAATGAACAAAATAATGACTTTGTTAAAGAAACTATCTTGAAAGCTTTGGAAAAAAAAAAACCTTTCTAACTTTGAAAACAAATCTTAGAAAAATACCAAAACTTGTCAAAAAAATCAAGCAGGCCATATGAAGGCCACCCCCTATTTATAAGGGAGGATTTGGCCGAGGGGGACCTCTTCTATAAATTTTTTAATTTTTTTAAAAGTCATTTATTTTTTTCAACATATTTCACATTAAAAATGGGTTAGTGAAAAAACACTATTACATGCATGGCATTCCATAGGCCAACATGGGAGGTGTTTTGATAACTGTGATGAACTTAGAAAAAATAAAATTGAAAATGGTAGAAAATTATGCATGAAAGCTATAAGTAAAATGGCTTTAAAATGAATTAAATAAATAAGGTAAATAAATAAAAAATGATTAAAATTAAAATCAAAAGTGCTTAGTGGACTTGTTGGAGAACTGAAGGGTTTTAAGGCCTATTAGCTTAATTCTAAAGCTTCAGGCCTATTAAAAAAATCCTTATGGCAATTAGGAATAAAATAAATAAGCAAATTATTTAATTACTAATTAATATGCCAAAATTAAGATAAAAATTCACATGAAAATTTTAAAGATCGAATGTCTATGCATAGCATGTTTAATTTTCTTCTCTCAATCTCATTTTTATTTTTATTAACTTTTAATTTTTAATTTAAAATTATTTTGAGTTAAAATTTTTAAAGGAACCAATTCAATTCATTCTTCATTTTGAGCTAAAATATTATTTTCTTCTCCCGTACTAACCAAAGACCTGGGTCTTTCGTATTACATCTTCTGTTGGATATCAATAATATTTTAATAGTGTATAAATACGAAATACATATTTTTATATAAAGTTGATCATGTTATATATGTATCAAGACACAAGGTATAAATTTAATTTACAAGATTAGTATCCTAGGTGAATGAGAAATTTTTCTCAAATTGCCCGCTTGAAGAGGAAGAAAATGTTAACTCATCGTCTGATAAAATAATTCCATAACAGTTTCAAGCATTAATTTTTTTGAACCAATTTTTAACATTGAAACATAGCTTGGTTTGAAATTGTTTTAATTTTAAAACAATTTAATGACAGAAACATAGCTTTTATGGCTTTAATGCCATGGTTTTGAAGTTGTTTTAATTTTAAAACAATTTGTTTCTTTTAATAATAAAAATGTAAGTTTTTTTGGCTTTAATGCCTTGGTTTTGAAACTGTTGTCCATTGCTATTATGGCATTAAGTACATTGTCTGAAACGACTTTTCATGGTTTTCGTTAAAGATAGGAAAATATTCAAGAAAAGGATGAGGGACAAAAAGAAAAAAAGGAGGCTTTACATCCAATTTGTAACATTGTGTGCTATGTCATTTTTGAGAGAGAAATCATATTATTCTTTCGGCTTACTATGTTATCACTTGAAAGTGCTATGGACCGGTAATGAGATCGAGGAGGCTTAGGAGACGTATTACAAAATTTGTCGAGCACGTTTGAACAGACAATAAACGTCTTAAGGTCAGAGGTTACAAATCTTGACTCGATCAAAATTCGTTCTTAGAAATTCTTTTTCGGTAGTATAATTTTATATAATTTCATTTGTGATTCAAATTAGTATCATTTAACCAGTTTACATGTTTTTCAGTGCCTTTAATTTTTTAGACACGAAATTTTCCAACATTTTCTTCCCATGGAGTTAAGCCATGTGATTCTAATGGAAGTAAGGCATCCAAAATCCTGAGAGTTCTTCACTTGAAACCAGGCTGAACGAAACTACTTGTTAAACAATCTTCACGGAATGATAAGGTTAGAAAAATGTCTTCAACCCCACGGGTCAATTTCTGCATTTCGGAAAAACCTGGTTCCAAAAAGCTTCCTGTTACGGGTACTGGAAAAGTTGACTTACATAAGACTCTGAAAATCGCTGTGATATTGACGAGCAGAAAAGTTAATGCTGTCGATAGTGGAAAATGCTGACCATTTACCTTGGCAAATAGAATTTCTATGAAATCGGATCCTTTTGTAATTAATGGTAGGAGGAGCATGGCAGTCGCAGGGCATGTTAATAATGCTCATTTTGATGCTTGTGATAACTCAGGGAAAAAGAAAATTTCATGAAACTCTTGTAATGCTTCAAGGCCCGAGAGAAAATGGAAAGATTCTTCTGATATCTCAAAACCAAAGCAAAAATTAGAAGATTCTTGTGATATCTCAGGGCCAAAGAAAAAAAAATCTAGAGATCCCTGTTTTGCCTCGGGGCCAAAGAGAAAATCTGAAGATTCCTATAATTTTCTCAGGACCAAAGAGGAAATCTGAAGATTCTTGTAATTTTTCAAGGCCAAAGAAAAAATCAGAAGACCCTTGTGATATTTCAAGGCCAAAGAGAGCATCTGTGGATTCTTGTGATAACTCAGGTCCAACGACAAGACCAAAAGACTTCTGTGTTAACTCAAAGCCAAATAAAAATTTAAAAAATTCTTGTGATTACTTTGGACCAAAGAAAATAGAGTACTCCTGTGATTTCTCCATGCCAACAAGAAATCCTGTACTTTTGCTTTCCCAAGACGTTCAAGCTCGTGCAGAAGTTGAAAATATGAAAGAAATGTAACTGCATTCTATATCAATTACTTTAATTATGCCTTTTATGGTATAGCATATATTTATTACTCTCTAGGTGCTGCATATTAGTTGTTTGTGGCTACGAGATTATCTTTCTTTTAATAGCATTGTCTTTTCATGATTTATTCATGCCTGAAATCTCTCTCAATTGGGAGATCAATTAGTTAGAATTAGGGCATGCATAGCTCATCTAAGAGTTATGGGTTTGTCATGCCAGTATCTTTTGAATTTGTATCAAGTCACTCGTCAAGCAGGTTTCCTCTTCCCCTTTCCTTGCTATTGTTATCCTATACAAATGAGCAAGTCACTTTTGGAATTAGTTTCTTAATTAGTTGATTTATTACAAAATGCTTTTTAGCCTGATTATATTATTGATAAATACATAAAAATAGTTCTCTTTTCTTGTTTGTTGTACTGCATCAGAAAATAGTTGCTTGGGTTTAGAAAATTGAATCTTTACTGGCACATACTTTCTACTTGCATAGGATTTCTTTATGGTTGACCATTTATGCTGTGTTTAACTTGTCAAGACTTGGTTTTTTATTCATTTAGAAACCTCTTAATTATTCTCACATGCTTTCAATTCATGTAATATTTACCAAGTTGAAAAAAGAAGCTTCTTTAGTTTTGCGATCGTGTGACTAGCACTATGATGTTAATAGTTTCATGAATTTGAGGAAGCAGTTATATGCATTGGAGACTGGAAGCATGCTGACTGGCAATTTTAGAGTAAGTCTTTATTAAATTGTTATCTAACATGTCTACATATGCATAAGTTAATTCTATTTTTGCTTTAAGCATGCATGATTTTCTTTAGGAATTTTGATGCATTGGACTTGCTCTAGATTTCTATCAAATTGGTGTAAATTTTGGTAGGTTCGACAAACTTTTGCAGAAACATAGACTTGCAAAGAAAGGCAAGAAGTTTTATCCTTTTTCAGCCTAAGGCTGATTTGGTTTCCCAGAGCCTCGGTTGGACAACAAATACAATGTTGATTAGATTCAGAGTTTTCTGGCAAACTAGCTTTTGAGTCAAGAAAGTGCTTTCGACCATTGTTTTCCAAACCACAATATTTCTTACTCAACCATGAGGCCTAACTGGATCTTTTTCAAATTTTATGTAGGTTTCCTACCCAGTTTATATAATTGTGACAAAATCTTAAAGTTTTTTTTTCACCTTTTTTATTATTTATTAACAATTAGTCAGAAGTAAAAACCAAACAGATTGTTAATAATATGCATTCCTTGTGTTTTTGGTATGCTATTTTATAAGAGTGATATGATAGAATGGGAGACAATTAGAGAAGGAAAAACTCTTTAATGAGCAATAGTGAATTCTTATTTCTTAAGGAGCTCACGTGTAATGGTTGGAGGGGAATAAAATGATTGGAAAACAATTCATGTTGAGTGTGTCGAAGAGGTGAATTGTGCAAAGTATGCTGCCGATGATCTGGGATAAAAGTAGTTGACTTATGTAAGCATTTAGTTTTGGTTTTACTGATGTTAATGCAGAGAAGGGGTGGGGAAAGAGGTGGAAAGTAAAGATCAAGAATAAAAACAGAGGGAAACGGCGAGAGCCATAAGAAGCTTAGGTTCAAATCATAATTCCTTGATATAAACACGCATACATAAGGACCTAGACATGCAGAAAGACGGAGAGAAAAGTGTTGCTTTGTGGAACAGATTTGTGCTTGTACATATTATTTATTGGCTTTTATTGAGTTATGGGTTCAGATGCGGTTGTAACAACCAAGTATTGCTGTAGCATCTGAAATTGGTAGCATTGCATCCTTCTCCTAATGAGTTTTTTAATGTTTAACTCTCTTTCTTGCCTGCAAAAAGGCTGCATGTTTCTTTCATAATGTATGGGTGTGGGAACGTTGAGCATTTTTAGATGTAATATTGTTTTTACGAGGGATGCTATTGTTGAAGTTATTTGCATGATTTGTTAGTTGTCCCTATTATTAGGAGTTTGTTATTAGTGTTCAGTTTGTTTTACCAAGTTTTTAGGAGAATAAGTGGTTTTAGTGGAGTATGCATGTTAGCATTTTATTAGGAGTTAATGGCTCTGTTTTAGTTTGTTTTCTTCATTATGTAGCTCTATAAATAGAGCAGTTTCTTAATTTAATAAAGAAGAAGATTTGAAAAGTAATCAAATTTAGTTTTTTGCTTCTCCTTTTTTGTTCATTTATTCACAATACAGATTCAACAGTGGTATCCGAGCCAGGTTAAACACAAGGGAAAGTGATACCAGAAATGACAATGGAAGCCACGTTTGTCCAACTTGCTATTCTACGCTTTGATGGTCACTATGATCATTGGAGTATGTTGATGAAGAACTTTCTAAGATCCAAGGAGTACTGGCAGGTCGTCTTTGATGGGATTAAGGAACCGAAAAAGGATATGACACTGATGCATGCACAACGAACAAAACTAGAGGCGCGGCAGTTGAAAGATCTCAAGGCAAAGAATTATCTTTTCCAAGCTATTGATCGCTCAATCTTACAAACAATTCTTTGCAAAGACACCTCCAAGCATATTTGGGATTCTATAAAAAAAAAGTATCAAGGTTTTACAAGAGTAAAGAGGCAGCAGCTTCAAGCACTTATATCAGAGTTCGAAATGCTATGGATGAAATAGGGAGAATTAGTCATAGACTATTTTTCATGGACGATGGTAATCGTCAACAAGACGCGGATCCACAGTGACAAGATAGAGAACATTGCTATCATTGAGAAGATTTTTTATCCACGACACCAAAATTCAATTTTGTTGTCTGCTCTATCGAGAAAGCCAATGACATTGAAAAGCTCTCAATCGATGAATTGCAAAGTTCTTTGCTAGTTCATGAACAAAAAATTAGCAAGCAAGAAAGGAAGGAGCAAGCACTAAAGGCATCAATAGGAAACCATTCAACACTAAAAAGAGATAGAGGACGAGGTAGAGATAGAGGTAAAGGTAGAGCAAGCAATAATCGTGGCAACTAACAACAACAATATCAGTAAGAAGAAGATCAGTTTCATAGAAGACGACAAGGATGAGGAGGCCATCTCTCAACATCTCATAAACCAAAGTCAGTGGATAAGTCCAATATCAAATGTTTTCGATGTCACAAATATGGCCATTATCAGTCAGAATGTCGAACTAACTTGAATAGGAAAAATGGAGAAAAAACCAACTTTGCAGAAAAAGAAAAAGAAGTGTCTCTGTTGATGGTGTGTAACGTGAATGAAAAAACTCAACAAAGCATGTAGTATTTAGATACTGGCTGCAACAACCATATGTGTGGAGATAAGAAAGCAATCTCTGACCTTGATGAAACTTTTAGCAACACTGTCAAGTTCGGTGATAACTCTACAGTATTTGTTATGGGAAGGGGAAAAATCACTCTTCAGACCAAGGAGAACTCTACTAATACTATCTCTAATATTCTTTTTGTTCCAAATTTAAAAACCAGCCTACTTAATGTAGGCCAATTGCAAGAAAAGGGGTATGAGATTTTTATTAAAGACGGAGTATGTTGAGTTTAAGATGCAAGGCTAGGATTAATTGCTCAAGTTAATATAACTGCAAATCGTATGTTCCCACTTTATCTCCAAAATACCATTCATTCATGTTTCTCAGCAAAATTGAAAGACACGACATGGCTATGGCATTTTCGCTATGGTCACTTAAATTTTGATGGACTGAAGACTTTGCAGCAGAAAAATATGGTAATTGGTCTTCCTAAACTTACTACTCCATCCCAAATTTGTGAAGAATGTATTGTTAGCAAACAACACCGTAATCAATTTCCACAAAGAAAGTCATGGAGAGCAAAGAATGTATTAGAGTTGGTGCATTCTAATCTTTGTGGCCTAATAACGCCATCTTCAAATGGAGGTAAAAGATATATAATTACCTTCATTGATGATTTTAGTCATAAAACTTGGGTTTATTTTTTGCAAGAAAAATCTGAAGCATTTGCAGCCTTCAAGAACTATAAAGTGCTCATTGAAAAAGAAGCTAGTAGCCAAATTAAAGTTCGTCATACTGATCGTGGTGGAGAATACAACTCACAAGAATTTGCAGATTTTTGTGAATTACAAGGCATTAAAAGACAACTTACAGCAGCTTATACACCTTAACAGAACGGTGTTTGTGAGAGAAAGAATCGTACAATTATGACTATGGTACGGAACTTTTTGATGAGGAGTGGCATTCTGAAAGCTTTTTGGCATGAAGCAGTCAATTGGAGCATTCATATTTTGAATAGAAGTCCTACACTTGCTATTCAAAACATGACACCGGAGGAAGCATGGAACGGACCAAAACCAACAGTTGATCATTTCATAATTTTCGAGTGTATCGCCTATGCTCATATTCCAGATCAAAAAAGGACAAAGTTAGATAAGGGAGAGAAATGTATTTTTCTTGGTGTTAGTGATCAATCAAAAGCTTATAAGCTTTACAATCCTATCACTAAGAAGATTGTTATTATCGCGATGTAGTTTTTGATGAAGACAGGTTTTGGACTTGGGAGGACAATGGAGTTGGACAATAAATTCCAATCAATTTTGATGAAGATGAAGAAGACAAATCTTAGCCGTGATGTAGTTTTTGATGAAGACAGGTTTTGGACTTGGGAGGACAATGGAGTTGGACAACAAATTCCAATCAATTTTGATGAAGATGAAGAAGACAAAACTGACCAGATTGTGGAGAATGAAAAAAAATCTGCAAAATTGGCTCCCACAACCTCACAAAGTCCATCAACAATAGTCATTGATGAATTACCAAGAGAAAATTCTGATCGAGCAAGCATTTTTTGTTCTCAATGTATTAGAAGACAACCAACATGGATAGAAGATTATGAGGTACAAGGAATAAACCAAAATGATGACCCAATCACCATTTTACTTTGTTTCCAAATTATGATCCAGTAACCTTTGAAGATGCTGTGGAGGCAAGATGGCGAAAGGCAATAGATGAAGAAATTTCTGCTATTGAATTGAACTACACTTGGAAGTTGATCGATCTTCCAAAAAGGCACAAGTAATTGGCATCAAATGGGTGTACAAAAACAAAATTGAAGGAGAATGGAGAAGTTGAGAAATACAAAGCACGTTTAGTAGCAAAAGGCTATAGACAAGAGTTTGGGGTTGATCATAAAGAAGTATTTGCTCTTATTGCAAGGCATGATACGATTAGAATGATGATTACATTGGCAGCCCAAAACTCATGGCCTATCTTGCAATTGGACGTGAAATCGGCATTTTTCCATGGTGATCTTCAAGAAGAGGTATTTGTCGACCAACCTCCTGGTTATGTGAAGTTTGGAAATGAAAATAAAGTTTATAAACTCACAAAGGCATTATATCGGGTAAAACAAGCTCCATGTGCTTGGTATAGCCATATAGATTCTTATTTCTCTAAGGAAGGATTTAAAAAAATCCATATGAGCATACACATTTTACAAAGATAAGAGATGGAGGAAAATTGATTATTGTTTGCTTATACGTGGATGATCTTATTTTTACTGGGAATGATGGTGCTCTATTTGACAAATTTAAAAAATCCATGATGGTTGAATTTGATATGACTGATCTTGGAAAGATGCATTATTTTTTGGGCATTGAAGTGGTTCAATCTGCAGCTGGAATTTTTATTTCTCAAAGAAAGTATGTGCAAGAAATTTTGGATCGATTTCAAATGAAAAATTGCAACTCCGTTGGCATACCTCCTGAAGTAGGTATGAAGCTTATGAAAGATCCTAAAGGAGGAAGATTGATAGCACATTTTAAAAGCAAATTGTTGGGAGTTTGATGTATTTGACAACAAGGCCAGACATAATGTATGCTGTGAGCTTTATTAGTAGGTACATGGAGTGCCCAAGTGAAATGCATTTTCTAGCTGCCAAGAGAATTTTTTGATACTCGCAAGGGACCATTGAATATGGTTTATTCTACAAGAAGGGTGAAAAGTCAAATTTGCTTGGTTTTACTAATAGTGACTATGCAGGTGACTTTGATGATAGAAAAAGTACATCTGGTTATGTATTTATGATGGGGTCTGCAGCTGTTTCATGGTGTTCAAAGAAGCAACCAATTGTCACTTTATCAACAACCGAAGTTGAGTTCGTTGCTGCTACTGCTTGTGCTTGTCAAGCTATTTGGTTGAGGAATATACTTGAAGAGTTGCACTGCAAGCAACATGAACCTACTCCATTTTTTTATAGTAGTTCTGCCATCAAACTCTCTAAAAATCCTATTCTATATGGAAGAAGCAAGCACATAGATATGAAGTTTCACTTTCTAAGGGACATCATAAAAGATGGAATCATTGATATTTTCTACTGCAATAGTGAAGATCAGAATGCTGATATAATGACCAAGCCATTAAAGCTACCTATTTTTCAAAAGCTAAGAAAGCTACTTGGAGTTTGTGCACTTGATAAGTCTCATTAAACTGAATGTTTGAAATACTTTCAATTTAAGGGAGGGATTGTTGAAGTTATTTGCAAGATTTGTTAGTTGTTCCTATTATTAGGATTTTGTTATTAGTGGTCAGTTTGTTTTACCAAGTTTTTAGGAGAATAAATGGTTTTAGTGGAGTATGCATGTTAGCATTTTATTAAGAGTTAGTGGTTCTGCTTCATTTTGTTTTCTTTATTATGTAGCTCTATAAATAGAGCAGTTTCTTAATTTAATAAAGAAGAAGATTTGAAAAGTAATCAAATTTAGTTTTTTGCTTCTCCTATTTTGTTCATTTGTTGGCAATATAGATTCAACAGCTATATGAATGCGCCTGTATTTGTGTTTGGTTCCATTTACTAAGGTTTTTAATTTGTGTGTCCCTTATATTATCAGTAAGTTTTTGTAGTTTTCCTTTGAGTACTCTCCTGAGGGCATATGCATTTATTTCATTTAAAACATTAAAAGTGGCCTTTGTATTTCCTTTTGTAAGATGCATCATACACATTCAGTTTTGAATTTATATTCTATTTTTCTTACCACTACTCTGCTCGCATCTTAATAAATTCTTTTACTGTATCAGCATTATCATGTTTCATAAATAGCAATATTTGATTCTGGGCTTTACCATTTTTTTGCAGGAAGAAGTTGATTGTGGATGCGAGGGCTACTTTTATTTCACAAATACCCAAATCACTGAAGGAGGAACTAATCAAACTTCTCTAATCTTTTAGCCAAAGAGAATAAGAATCACAAAGTCCTTGATCAGCTTGGCTGGTATTTGAAGCAAATAACCTTTTTATTCTTAAAGATCCAATTATTCTAAATTTTGGTAATTATGGATGTGGAACTTCTTCGCTAACGACTTCTATTCTTGCTGATGCCTCCTTTTGTTGTCCTGAAGCCTGACTCAACCTCTAAACGTGTGCAGCACTTGAACCCAACGATGGCAGCATCACCAGACGGGCCAACTCTTGGCCTATATCACACTTTTTTTGCCTGGAACCTCGATATATAATCTGTAGTACTAATTTGTGTAGTAGTGAAATAATATATCTTTGGGTTGTATGTTAGTCTTGTCTGCTTGAGCAAACTTGAAGCAATGGCGGGGACAGGCACCTTTGCAAATTATCATTTGCCGATGGCAACATCACGAAGCTTGTCGCTTGGTGCCCTATGACTATCAATTATTTTGAGATGAAAGTGCTGAGTTTAAATATTGCCTAAAGTTTTCATCTTCAAGGCCTTCAAGAAGTTTTTTATTTTTTATTTTTATTTTTTAACAGAGAAGTGAGGAATGTTATTCATTTTGCATGATATCCACTTTGGAAAAGTCATTAGCATAAATTATTCTTTGTATTGATGCATTACATTTTTACCATCAAAATGTAATCGGATAATACCCAGTGCATAGAATACTATGAATGAGTTAAAACCTGTTTTAGCTGTTTACTCATCATTGACTACTAATTGTCACATTCCTTCTCTTAGTTTGTATGTAAATGTGATATCTATGTTTGGAAAGCTATTTTTGATTTGGTTCAAAAATTTGAATTTTATTTGATTATTATTGAGTCGAGTTTGAATTTAAGCCGCTTGAGTTATTGAATGAGTCGAATTTAAGAGTTTTAATGTTTGATTCGAACAATTCGTAAGTTTATTCAAAATTTTTATATTATTTTAATATATTTTTTATTATTTTTAGTTAGTATTGAAATAAATTCATGTTCAAACTAAAGCGCAAGCAAATAATCATATTTGAAGTGGAGCATGAGAATCTAATTTATTTTTTATCAGTATATGAGCTTAATTTAATGAGCTCGAGTAATTTATTTTTTATTTTGAATTCGGTTAAAGTTTTAAAAATAAAACTTATTGAATTTGAGTCCAAGTTTTAAACTACTTATTACTTGAACTTGATTTGATTAGACTTATATAGACTTTCCTTTCATTGGGAAATTGGGAATGAAAGTGTTTCTTTAGGGCAAATAACTCCTAAACCTCGACAAAGGAAACTTTCGAAGACATTTAGCTATAAATATATCCATTTCCCTTTGCCTTTGTACCACTGCACCCCAAAAAAAGTTTTTTCTCTCTAAATCAAATGACATTACCAAACTAGGCCAAACGGCTCATCGCAAAGAAAAAAGCCTTTAGTAATGGCAGAAGAAGTTATTCTCTTGGATTTCAGCCAAGCCCTTAATACAACAAGAGTGAGGTTGCCTTGGGCAAATCATAAGAAAGTCCCTGTTTTGATTCATAAGGAAAACATCCACCAATTCGTTAATTGCTCATCATTATTGAATACATATATATATATATGAGATTTGAATCAGAATTGCCCATTGCTGCCTTCTGAGTTGTGATCCTTATCAGAGAGCTCATTGTTGGGCTATTTTTTGGTCCCTCCTATGTGGACCATTTTTAGCCCACCTATGGCCTCTTTTTTTGGCCATTTATTGTCTCAATTAAATGAAAGAAAAATAGCAAGCAGCATCAGCAATTGACTTCACTGATTTTAGGCAGAAAAGGGTCAAGAAAAAGACAGAGAAGGGAGAAAAGAGTGAGCTGTTTTTGAACCTTGAACAGTTTTCATCAAGGTCTCAATCAGGTCCATCTGTGGTCCGATCTGGCTAAAATTTTGGCAGCAGCTAGGAGACTCATAGATCTTTATTTTGAATGATCGGATTTTTCACCGAAGCACTGTAGCTTTTGAATCTACTGCATGAACAATACTCTATTTTTGGTGATATTTCTTAACTTTTCTCTTTGTTTTTGATGATCACTTGTGAATGGCTAGAAGTAGAGTTATGTACTCATTGTACTAGCTAAATATTGTGATCTTGTACCTGACATTTTCATATTAGTGAAGATTTTTGAGTGGATTCCGTGTCCCATGGTTTTTACCCTTTTATCTTAAAGAGATTTTTCACGTAAAAATATTGTGTCTCGTGTGATTATTGTTTCTTGCTTGTTTTGAGCCTATTTGAGTGTTGTTGATATTATTATTGTGCTATTGTGCCATTTCGATTACTTTTGAACTTGTTGGGAGCGAAAAGACTACAAATTGAGCTTTTGCATTTTTCGGTAAGTCCAGTTTTGCCCTATCACACTGGCATCAGAGCTGGAATATCGTGTTGAGTAGCTATGGAGATTAACATTAGTAAAATGGTTATGTTGAATGGCCCAAATTATCAATTATGGCGGAATAAAATGAAAGACTTATTGTTTGTTAAGGCTCTACACCTTCCTGTTTTCGCTAGTCAAAAACTCGAGTCTAAGAGTGATGAGGAATGGACATTTGAGCATCAACAGGTGTGTAGTTTTATTTGGCAATTTGTCGAGGAAAATGTTTACAATCACATTGATCAGGAGACACATGCACGCACTTTATGGAACAAACTTGAGAATTTGTATGCTTCAAAGTCAGGCAATAACAAGTTGTTCTTGCTTAAGAAAATGATGCAGTTGAAGTATAATGAGGGAACATCTGTGGCTGATCACTTGAGTGAGTTTCAGAACATTGTGAATGAGATGCTTGGTATGGGTGTCAAACTTGATGATGAGATTATAGGGCTTTAGTTACTTGCTACTCTACCGGATTCTTGGGAAACATTTCGAGTTTCACTTATTAATTCTACTCCTAATGGTGTTATGATTATGGAACTTGCCAAGAATGGTGTTTTGAATGAAGAGATGAGAAGAAAGACTCAGGGTTCTTCATCACAATCCGAGGTTCTACTTACCGAAAATAGGGAGAGGAGTAAAAACAAAAGCGAAAAGGGTAGAGACAAAAGTCGAAGCAAGTCAAGATCAAGATACAAGAACCTTGAGTGTCATCATTGTGGCAAGACGGGCCATATCAAG
>JBBYHL010000021.1:16959551-16970431 GCA_038381835.1 Adansonia madagascariensis
AAGTCCCCACTTAACTATTTCCTCCTTACCAAATTTCCTTTCATCTTTATCAAATTTTAAGTGTGAAAGTCAAATGTGTTTATCTATTCAATACGGATGCACTAAATTTTTAATTATTTTTCATATATATAAGATTTTTAACATCAAAATATATGTTAAATATAAATATCAAACATATATTTTGAAAAAAAATCAAACTTAAAAAGAGATACGAGCAAAAATTAAAGCCATTAAAGCTAACCCCAACACCCGTACAGCTAATGCAAACCTAACCCAGCCTAATTTGGTCGTGTAAAGTTAATAGCAAGAACATGTCCGATGCAAACCAAGCTCAAATTACTCAAATTTAAAATAATTTAATTTAAAATTTCAATAATTTAGACTTAAAATGTCTCAAAAACTCAATGTCAAAACTGAATAACCCAACCTCGAAAAGATTTAAATTTTTTAAATTAACTCCGGTATTTAATCGGAATGATCCAGCTCAGATTCACCCAATTATCACCTCCGGCAATAGATAGACACTCGAAATGATCCAACTCTACCCACTCGATTCTAGTGACAGTTGTCAGGCAATGCTAAGATTGTTCACGAAAACAATGTTTAGAAAAAAAACCATACAAAAAGTCAAACCAATGGAACTTCTAATTACCGTTGATTTTTATTAATAAGTTCTGTGACATTATCTCCATTCGGGTTGTGACAGGAAATTTACACAGTAAACACGGCTCCTTTTTCCCGAGGGGAGCAAGCTAACCCTGTTCTCCAAAACTCGCTGCAAGGACAATGTTGATTACAAAGTCATTCAGAAACGTAAATATTGCTCAACCCTAAGTCTTTTATGTCCTTGTGAGTTTCTACTTGAAATTAATAAGCAGAGGCTTGAAAACGAAACTTCCAACAACAAGCATGTGCCCAACAATATGCTTTTCCTTATTATTTACTCCAACACAGCCGCCCTTTTCCCCCGACAAAACTATTTGTCAAGTTCTGAAACTCTGATAAACTGAAAAGACCTCCGATGTTCTTATTTATATGCATTACGGTGCCCGATGATCCAGCAAAAAAGAAGAAATTCATGCAGACTGAAGAAGATTCAAAACAGATTTCCTGTCAGGCATGCTGGGAATGGCTCCCTTCACTTGAACACAAAGAGAGGCTGCTGCAGCTGTGGAATTGTTAAAAGAATATACGTATTTGTGAGGATACATGCTGCATGAAAAATAAATTAAGAAAATAAACAATATATAAGAACTTTTAACCACGAAGGTCATATTATGCTGTTTACCATGTTTAGGACCAAAATACACAATAAAATTATATCGAAGCCAGGTCATGCTCAAGAAATATTTGAAAATACAAGTAACCAAGAGAGAATGACGAATACCAGCAAATCTCAAGCATTCTTTTTTGGACTTTCCCTCGACTAGAGCCACAGCAAAGGCTGCAGTAAAAGTATCACCAGCTCCTGTCGTATCTACAACTTGTGCAGCAGGAATGATAGGCTGTCTAATCGGTTCCTCGCCTTCTACGAATAGAGCAGATCCCTTCGACCCAAGTTTGACAAGAACTTGCTTAACACCCTGAGAAGTATTCACATTTAACTTGCAGTAAAATATTGGCATCTGCCTAGAGACTCGTATAATTGCCATAAAAAGCTTACTCGCTACTTAAGGCCATTTATTTTAGATAAAACTAGAAATGATCAAACAAGACAAAAACAGACCCCTCTGTCTCCTGCTTCACAGAAAGACTTCACTATGGATGGAGAGTTTCATGTGTGAAATCTGTTAATTAGACAATTTAAGGTCCCAATTCAATCAACCTAAATCAGTGTCTATTTCGGCAACATGTGTGTGGATGTTTGGCATGCTAGTCCACATGTTTCAAGTAGTACCAGAAGCATGTTCTCTAAAGATCATTACATGTGAAAACAGAATTCACGATGAAAGAGCTGAGAAGTAACTATGCCTGCAATAATGAAACACATAAACAGGATATACTTGTTGCTTTATTATTTGGAGATAAATCCTCAGTTCAATGCACTCTTAGGAAATAAATCCTTCAATTAAAAAAGCCCCTAAAAATTTTCTTTATTACCACAGTTCTTGCTGATGCTTGTGACAATTTATTTCAAAAGTTGAACATTTTTAAAAGTTATATTACTTAAAAACTTCAGGACACAACATATTTTTGGGTTAAACAAATGCCAAGCTAAGGCATTTTTTTTTTTGTCTTTTTGAAAACAGCCGAAGGCATTTTTTAGGTGTGGCAAAACTCACCATTTTGTGACATTTTGCAGCTGCTTGACTAATCTGCTCAAAATTTTCTGTAGGAATTCCCGTCAATCGACCAAGTTCAGATTCATTTGGGCTAAAGATATCGACAAAATTCAAAAGTCCTTGGGGCATTGGTGCATCCATTCCACCAGCATCCATAATTACTGTAACACCTGCATTCCTTGCAGCCTGAAAAGTAATGGCACCAAATCAGGAAAAATTGATGTGAAAGAAAACCTTGCAAGAGAAAGCGAGAGTGAAATAGTTAATTCTACTGCGCAAGGTCCATTTCAGCAAGGCAAAAAATAGCAGAGTAACCATTGGGTAAAAGTAAAGTGAGAAATTATAAAACTAATCACCTACCAAATACCAAGTTCACCTTCCATTAGACCAAAAGGACTTCATTGTCAACGAAGAACCCAAGAGAACTTAGCTTTTGGCCTCTAAACAGGATAAAGTTTATCTCACCTCACCAGGCTATCAATGCAGCAGTCACAACATAAACAATAATCTCTTCAACATTCAATTGAGGATACTCCACATAAGTAGCAATGAAGTAGACTTCTCTTTGCAAACATTACTTTCCTCTTCTAACCAAGGAACCCTAAACAAATACTCAACCAACTCCAAAAAACAACACCACAATGCCCAAAGTCTTTCTTCTAAAAATAAAGCCTAACTTTGAGGTTGCTATCTCAAAATTCCAGCAACTAGATCTTTAATGCCACTGTTTTTCCACTAAAAACCCACCTTCTCAAACTTTATGTTAAATTAAAATAGAAAAGAATCCATGAGACATAAAATATAAGATCCTAGCATCCTTTATTTTTCCAATGCATCTCAAACCTGTTTTATGTCATTCTTAATAAATCATTGTTGCCTCCTCATCTTAGTAATTATTAAAGTTACAATTGTGTTTCGAATTTTGTGTGAAATTTGACCTTCAAATGATAATACATACAAGTTCTGTGGTACTTGTTCATGAAAATAATTAGTTTCCAGTGCCACACTGAATATCAGTCCACTAGTTTGTTTTTGTTTTCCCCATTCACATTTTTGAACCTAAAATCCCTCAGATTATGGTCCACTAACTTGTTAATCGTTCTTAAGACTATATATTAGTTTCTCTTAAACCCTCTTCTTTCCATTTTTTTTTTTTTTGTCTTTTACCTTGGCCAATCTCCTCTTTTACTTCTGTGCAACTAAAAGACAAAACATAAGTGTTTCAAGGAAAACCTCCAGAAGCAACCTTCTGATTGAGGCCTTGAAAGACCAGGTTACCAATGTTCATCATATGGCCCAAAACCATTCACCACATGGAATAAGTCTTAATGTCAAAAGCAGTGCTAGTAGCGATGGTAATCAATCTATTATAGACTCTATACCTTTTAGGTTCCAGGGAAGCCTTTCTCCATTCATAACTCCAACCAGGGCTTAAATGAGTTAATCATAACTAGATGGATTAATTTTTGAAAAAGTTGAATTAGTTCAAAAGCATTCTCCAACGACTTTTTTTTTAATTAGAGAACATTTTGATGAAAATGTTCATATCTGTGCAAACCGACCCAATACAATTTGTCAAAATCTAGCCAAGGTAGCATAATAAAGTTCATTATTTTGAAAACAATAACAACAACATTTTGATGGCTGCCAAATTTCAAACACAGATGAAGTTTCAGGGGCAGCAATTTAAGATCTGGCCATATTTGCAGGTAAACCTAATAGTTGCTTGTATTGCTAAGAACAAAAGAATCCATCCCAGGTTTATTAGAAAAGAATCAACTTGTAAGCCTGAAGGAAACTCATATAAATTCAAACGTTGAGGTGGAGTAAAATCTATGGCATATAGTAGTTCAACCCTGCCAACCAAAAAAGGAAGCCTTATATCTCAATAGAAAAGAATGCTTCTTAGGTTTGCCAATAAAACAATTCACCTTCTAAGAATGAGAACACTGATATAGACTAGAATAGACGTATCAAGGTTGGATTTCACTATGCAAATTGAACATTAGAAGTGTGGTTTTGATATATAAATCTATTCACAGTTCCTTTCATTGTATTATTACATGCAAGGAAACACTTAAGAGGGGCATATGAATCAAATTATATAGCTCAAAACATTTCAAATATGACTGAGATGTTCAAGACTCAAAGCTTAGCTAGAGCACACTCTAAGGCATAGGGAAAAACAACTCCTCCAAGCTCAGAGTGAACCATGTAGAAAATCCTCATTGCACAAGTTCATAATAAAGGTTCTAAGGGAATGGTTTCGAGCAGGAAAGAAGTAAATGGTACATGGTACACCAATTTAAGGACAATCCATAATGCATTTAACAAGCTTAACAACTGCAAGATCAGCTACTACTTCTTAACTCTTGTATCTTCAGCAGTGTGCTTGGTAGACGATAGAGATCATTTAGTACAAAGTAATCTATTTGCAACCTGAAGTTAAGGATCATTAAATGACTTCTACCTTCTTCAAAGCTTTTCAATTGACCTAGACGACAATGCTAAAAGTAAAAGGGCAAAAAGGTTACTTTTAATTAGCGAGACCAGCATCACCATGGTATAGGATTGCCTGAATTTGAATATTACTTTTCACCAAATATAAACACATCTTTAACATCAGAAAACAACAATCCGGAGAGATTATTCAAAGAACAAATTAATAACTGCTTAACCATATTAATTCAGGATGTTAAGTGAGAAGAAAAGGTATTACAATAAGCTACATATGTGAGATAGTTTTATAATTGCAGAAACTTCCTGTAGTTCCTCAGAGATCATAAAAATCTCATAATGATAAATCACATGCATAGACTGTAACTCTTTAGCGCTTAAAAGCATCTTCCTTTTCTCCAAATTCTCATATCATTCATAGGAGTTCCAGTCTAGTTAAGAAAGTTCACATTATAGATATGTACAAAAGAATCTATTCACTATTAATTTATGAATTCAATTTGGAAGCCATAAGCAAATCATTTATACTAAAACTTATTTTATTAGCAAAAGAAAAGACACAAAGCACAAATTTTAGATATAAAGAAAAGGTCCTAACCTTGGCAACTTGAATGTTAACAGAATCAGGAATTTCCCTCTGAAGCAAAACAATTCCAGCCTTCTTAACAATATCCAAATCCTGATCAAACAACTTGTCAGGCCAAGAGCTCATATTAGCACCACCAACAATGATAATAGAATTCTGCCCATCAGACTGCAGCATCACCACTGCATGACCAGTAGGCACACCATCATCCAAACTCTTCAAATAATCCAAACGTACCCCACCATCTCCCAAAGCCTGAATTAACAATTTCCCATGCGCATCATCACCTACTTGTCCAACAAAATATGTTGGGTAGGAAAGTTTGGCCCCACAGGTGGCCTGGTTGGCTCCTTTGCCTCCTGCAAGAGTTTGGCCAGTTTTGGCAGAAATGGTCTCTCCTTCAGCAGGTAATCTGTCGATTTCCACATAGATATCTGCATTTGCTGAGCCAACTACGACTAAGGGTGGGAGTTGGGTTATTGGGGTTGGGGTGGTTTTGCTTGAATTCACGGAAAATGAGAGAAGTGGTTGTTTTTGGTTTTGGTTGTGGGTTTTGAAATTGAAGAAGAATCGAAAAGGGATTTGAGTTAGGGTTTTGATGGATTGGGGTGTTTGATTGTTAAGGATTTGGGAATAGCAATTGAAATTGTTAGACGGTGAAAATGTGATTCCTTCCATCTTTCTTCAAAAGACTTTTTATCAGTATGGTATGAAAAGGACTAAATTGAAGAAGTTATAATAAATCGTTGGATCTTTGAAAGGTAGACAAACAAGTCTCCAGGACTCAGGAGTTTGACTTTCCTTGTACTACTAAGGCTTCAGCTTGTACCACCCCAAGGGCTTGACACCCCCGTATTCGTTTAGATAATGATGACATCAAAATGAGAAAGAAAAATAATTAATTATCAAAAATATTAATATAAGAGTATTTATAAATTATTTTTATTTATATTTTAATGATATTTAATATTTAATTTAGTGCATATTATTTACATATATGTGAATTATTTTAATTAATCGATTAATTATTATATCTATAAACTATCTATCTATTCTATATATCGATATAATTTATATAAAATAAAATTTTTGACATAAATACTAATATTTATTATGGGTTCTCTCTCAGATATTTTTTCATAATATTAATTAATAATTTTATTTATTATGTATTATATTTTTTAATTTTTTTCATAATATTAATTACTAGATAAATAGATTCATTAAATTTAATATAATAGATTAATTTTACCAATTAATTTTATTTCATTCATTGTATTTAATGTAATAGATTAATTTTATTCATTGTTTTTTATATTTTGTTTTAACACTTTTTAATAGAATTTGAATGGTTAAATTACTACAAATCTAATAAAAAGTATTATCAATTAACATTTTCTATTTTATTGAATTTAATGTTAATATAATATATGAATTTTTTACTAATAAATTTAACTCAGTCATAGTATTTAATATAATATATAATTTTATCTCACTCATTCGTTGAATTAATATAATATATTAATTTTATTTATTGTTTTTGAATTTCATTTCTCAAGGATTTTTTTATGATGTTAATTAATAATTTTATTTTTTTATGCATTAGATATTTCAAGGATTTTTTAATAATATTAATTAATAGATACATAAATTCACTAAATTTAACATAATAAATTAATTTTACCAATTAATTTTATCTAATTATTGTGTTTAATATAATAGATTAATTTTATTCATTTTAAATTATGTTTTATTCTCTTTTTAATAGAATTTGAATGGCTAAATTACTAAAAATCTAGTATAAAATTTATTTTCTCATTTTAATATAATATATTAATTTTATCTTATCCTTATTCATTGAATTAATATAATATATTTAATTTTATTCATTGCTTTTTGAATTTCATTTCTCAAGGTTTTTTTCATAATATTAGTTAATAATTTTACTTATTATTTTTAATAAATTACATTTCTTAAGGATTTTTTTTATAATATTGATTAATAGATGCATAGATTCACTAAACTTAATATAATAAATTAATTTTACTTGTTAATTTTATCTTATTCATTATGTTTAATATAATATATTAATTTTATCTCATTTCATTCATTGAATTTAATATAATATATTAATTTTATTCATTATTTTTGAATTTCATTTTAACTCTTTTTAATAGACTTTAAATGGTCAAATTACTAAAAATCTAATATAAAAATGATTACCAATTAATATTTTCTCATTTTTAATATAATACATTAGTTTTATCTCATGCTCATTCATTGAATTAATATAATATATTTAATTTTATTCATTGCTTTTTGAATTTCGTCTCTCAAGTATTTTTTTCATAATATTAATTAATAATTTTACTTATTATTTGTTATGCATTATATTTTTCAAGGACTTTTTTAATAATATATTAATTAATAGATACATAGGTTCACTAAATTTAATATGATAAATTAATTTGACAAGTTAATTTTATCTCATTCATTATATTTAATAAAATAGATTAATCTTATCTCATTCTCATTCATTGAATTTAATGTAATATATTAATTTTATTCATTTTTTTTGAATTTTATTTTAACTTTTTCTAATAGAATTTGAATGGTTAAATTACTAAAAATATAATATAAAAATTATTACCAATTAATATTTTCTCATTCATTGAATTTAATTTTAATATAATATATTAATTTTACCTGTAAATTTTTATCTCATTCTCATTTAATGAATATAATTTGAATGATTAAATTACTACAAATATAATATAAATTAATAATTTGTCATTCATTGAATTTAATATAATATTAATTTTATCTCATTCATAGTTTGTTTATCTCATTCATTGATTTAAATATTATATATTAACCTTACCAGTTAATTTTATCTCATTCATTGTATTGAAAGGTTAAGAAGCAAGTCTATGAAAACTAGTCCAAACTTTGTTTTCTTTGACTCATTTTCAAACCTTTCCTAATTTAATGAAGGGTTTTCATAATCTTTAATACATTCTTTAAATTTAATTAATATATTATTTATATTAATAATATTTGTAGACATTTAATTTCGTTCGGGTCTTTCTTTCAGTAATCCTGAATATTCGAGATCCAGAACTTAATAGCTATTCTCATTGGGAATGATCATTTTTTAGATGAACAAGATATTTTCAAGACTTTTTTAGTCATAATTTAAATAGCCGTAAGTTCACAAAAAAAGTCATATTTTGATCTCTAATTTTGGACATACAAGATGAACATTTAAGAAAAAAAATTATTTTAATATTTTCTTGTCAGAATTTTGAAAATCTACTTCTGCAGGTATTATCACGATCAAATTTCTCACTTTTAGGAATTTTTTGAGAATTTTTCATAAAATTGGGGAAATTAACTATAGTATGTTTTTACTTGTACCAGCGTGGTATTTATGTTGATACTTAGTCCGAAAAATAAAAAATACTCAACAAAAAATTTATATTGGCATTTTATACCACCAGTGTCAAGTTTCTAATTTTTGTAATTAATTTTGAATTTTTTCACAGTATCATGAGTACTATACCCATAAAATTTTTTCGATAAAATTATTTCAAATTTTTGGTTTTTATCTTTACCATTTTATAAACTAGCATTTTGGATGATATGTTTTATTTAATTAATTTTATAAAGTTTTGATGAATTCTTCGAAACTTTCTTAGTTTTAGAATACAAACTTTTTTATTTATAAAATTTTTGATAAAATTTTCTTGAGTTTTGAATTTTAAATTTTTTTAAAGATTAACATTTGATCAGCATTAAATTAGTTTTTCAAAAATCATTTATTTGTTATAAATTTTAGGATTTTTTCCGTTTTCCAAATACAAATTGTTCCACTCTATAAATTTTTTGAGGGATTTTTTTGAATTTATAATTTTTAAAATTCTTTAAATAGTATTGTTTAATCCAGGGTAAATCAGTTCTGAAAATTTTATTTTATTTTATGAACTTTGCCTTTTTTTTTTAGATTTTTTTTGTTTCTAAAATACGGAGTTACCTACTTCATAAATTTTTTCAAGAGGATTTTTCTCAGTTTATCATTTTTTTTTAATTTCTTAAAAATGTTATTGTTTAATTTATATTAAATCAGT
The DNA here is from genome assembly GCA_038381835.1 of Adansonia madagascariensis. Lineage (NCBI taxonomy): Eukaryota > Viridiplantae > Streptophyta > Magnoliopsida > Malvales > Malvaceae > Adansonia > Adansonia madagascariensis. The sequence goes on from JBBYHL010000021.1 coordinate 16,969,004, forward strand.
TTTGAAAAATTTAATTTATTTTAACAGTTTTAGAATTTATCCTGTTACCAAAATACGGAATTTCTACTCCTTCAATTTCTTTGGTAGGATTTTTTGGAGTCTATAATTTTTAAAAAATCTTTATATATTATTTTTTTAATTCTTATTAAATCAGTTTGTAAAAATTCAATTTATTTTATGAGTTTTGCATTTTTTTCGTCTATGACAATTTTTCCTGATAAGGTTTTTTCTCATAATTTTATTAGTTTTCGAGTTCCAATCAGTTTTTTTCATTATTTCATTTTAAAACTTTATTTATAATTATCAATTATTAATTTTCTATTTTATTATTATTATTTTATTTAATTTTAGTTATTAGTTATTTTCTACTAATTTCATGAAAACTAGTCTAGTTAATTTCCAACCTTTGCCCTAACTAATTTGGTTAGTTTCTAATGATCAATTATATGATATTTTCTAAGCAATCATGACAATATTTTTTGAATGACCATTGATTGTTTGTCAAATTAATGTAAATCTCATATTTTTATGCTAATTATGACAAAAATATAATAAAATAAATAAAAAAAATATTTCTTTCTTCTCTCGGAGTTTTGGCCAAGAGGATTTGGGGATCCTCTTGGCTGAACCTCCCCCTTTATAAAAGGGGGAGGATGTGTCTTCATGGAGTTTTTTGGGTTTTCTTGCTTGAAAAAAATATATATCACTAAAAAAAATAGCTTATTTTAACTTTCAATTTATTCAAGGTATAATGTTTAATCCTTTAGTTTTTCTTCATCTTCATTCATTTTCTTTTCTTATTTATGATTTAAATCCATGTTAAGGCTAATGGATTTTCATCCATGTTGAAAGGCTAAACCTGGTGATAATAAATATATGTAAAATTTGTCATTATTTTTTATTCCTTTTCTAGTTATATTTTGTCTTTTTTTTTTTAATAAAATATTGTTGTTGTTTCTATGATTTTGTCTTTTGTTGTAGATATATTGATGTTTATATTATTTCTTATGAAATTTTGATGTTTATATATATATGGATATATTTATTTTTATGATATTATCATTATTTACGTTTAGTGGTAATTGTTTTATTTTCCTTGTCATTTATTTTTGTATTAAAACATGTTTAAATTCTATTTTCCTTCCTTGGCCGAGTCTGGTAGGCTGATTTGATGATGATTTTGTGCTTATTTTTGGATGATAATTCTATGTTTTCGTATGTTTTTTAGGATATTTCATAATACTAGAAAATATAGGTATTAAATTGTAAAATATGTAAAAATTTTTAAGCCATTTTTGGTTTCATCGAGAGTTTTACAGAATATATGAAACTGATTTTGCGTGTTTCAAAACATGTTTTAGGCAATTTTAACACATTAGGGGTCATTTTGCAATTTTAGGAAGTTTAGGGTCTAAGTTACAAAAAATG
>JBBYHL010000021.1:16970531-16995311 GCA_038381835.1 Adansonia madagascariensis
AAAAATTATGCTTTATGGCTAAAAGTGTTTGGCCAAATCTTTGTACACATTTTTACCACATTCTTTTTGGTGATTCTTTGCTGGTTTAATGATTTGTTGTGATGTTTTATGATATGAAACTGGTTTAATGATTTGTTGTGATGTTTTATGATTTGTTGTGATGTTCTAAGCCATTTTTGGTTTCATCAAGAGTTTTGCAGACTATATGAAACTGATTTTGTGTGTTTTAAAACATTTTTTAGGCAATTTTAACACGTTAGGGGTCATTTGGCAATTTTAGGAAGTTTAGGGTCTATGTTACAAAAAATGAAAAATTATGCTTTATGGCTAAAAGTGTTTGGCCAAATCTTTGTACACATTTTTACCACATTCTTTTTGGTGATTCTGTGCTGGTTTAATGATTTGTTGTGATGTTTTATGATATTTTATCATATGAGGGTCAAAATGCAATTTTACAAAGCTTAAGGGTTATTTTGCAAAATGTAGAAAAATTTTGTTTTAAGGCCAAGGTGTTTGGCCGAATTCTCATTGATATATTTGCTGTATTTTCATGCATATTTCCATAGGATTTTTAGATTTTTAGAGTATTTTACCATGTAGGGACCAAAATGAAAAATTTGAAAACTTTAAGGATTAAATAGCAAACTTAGATGTTTAGGGGCTAAAATTGTCATTTTGTCAATTTTAAATATTTCTATTATTCCTATGGCCTTTCATAGGGGTATAGCAATTTTTAAAACTTTTCATATTCTCTCAGTTTTTCGTTGGCTATGAAATGAAATTTTAAAAGTTTAGGGGGTTAAATTGTAATTATTGCATTTTAAGTTCAATTTCGGAATTTAGTTTCCCATTTAGGGTAAATTCATCATTTCATTGTCATTATAGTGTTCATTATGGGTACCAAGATACTTCAATGTCGAAGGTATACCTTAGGGGCATTTTTATAATTTTCTTCATTGGGATGCTTTTATGTTAAAGGTGAATGTTTAGGATTCGTTTAGCCTTTTAAGGTCATTTTAGTGTCCATTAGGGATACCAAAATACTTTCATGTCGAATGTATACTCTAGGGGCATTTTCATAATTTTCCTTATCGAGATCTTTTATGCCAAAGATTAATGTTTAGGATTCGGTTAGCCTTTTAAGGTCATTATAATGTCCATTAGAGTTATTGAGAAACTTTCATGTTGAAGGTATACCCTAATGGCACTTTCATAATTTTCTTCATCGGATGCTTTTATGCCAAAGGTAAATGCTTAGGATTCGTTTAGCCTTTTAAGGTCATTTTAGTGTCCATTAGAGGTACCAGGATACTTTCATGTCGAAAGTATACCCTAGGGGTATTTTCGTAATTTTTTTCATCAGGATGATTTTACGCCAAAGGTGAATGTTTAGGATTTGCTTAGCCTTGTAAGGCCATTTTATTATCCATGAGGGGTGCTATGATACTTTCATGTCGAAGGTATACCCTAAGGGCACTTTCGTAATTTTCTTCATCGGGATGCTTTTATGCCAAAGGTGAATGTTTATAATTCGTTTAGCCTTTTAAGGCCATCTTAGTGCCCATTAGGGGTACCGAGATACTTTCATATCGAAGGTATAACCTAAGGGCATTTTTGTAATTTTTTTCATCGGGCCAAAGGTAAATTTTTAGGATTGGTTTGGCCTTCCTAGATCATTTTAAGGTCCATTAGACTTACTGAGATACTTTCACATCAAAGGTATACCTTAAGGGCATTTGGTAATTTCGTTAGAACCAAGTCCTACATGATTACTAGGATACTTGCATGTCAGAGGTACACATTAAGAATAGGTTCATCATTTTAGATTGTTATCGAGTCCTAGGATATTCTATAAATATTTTCAATAAATATAAAATTTTCTTTTTAGAAAATTAAAGCAATGTCTCCAAGTTAGAAAAATACGTAGAATTCTCCCAAAATATGAGAAAGGTTCTACGAATTATTTTAATAATAAGATACCCTTTTCAAAATAAAAATGAAGATTTTTATAAATTTTGGAAAAATAGTAATAAAACCTTTCCCATTCCTCTAGCTCTCTACTGGGGTGCAAAATATATTTTAAATTTTAAAACCTTTCATGTTCCTTTGGTTTTCTGTTGGGATATAAAGGAGAATGATAAAAAGCTTTCATATTCCACTGGTCCTCTGATGGAGTACATAAGAGATTTTGACTTCCAAAATTTTAAAAACCCAATCTTCATAACATGGAATAATAAATTTGTTTCATAAATTATTGTTTTAGGAATTTAAAATTAAATGCCATAAATTGAAACCAAATAAAAATTAAAATTCAAGTTGACATGTGATTAATAAGGTACTAATTTTCAAGCATCACGAGAGGGTCAATCCTTACTTGTGATTGTAACCGACTCTCGAACCCTTTTATATGATCTTTGGTATGATCGTGGGCCTCGGAGTTAGTACTCTAGGTCTCGTAATCCTTAAAATACAAACTCTGATAGGTGACCAATCTCACCTAGCCCAAATAGATTGATGGTAATTCCAAATAAATAGTCATTTCGTAATGGCTATTTAGGGTTAAGTTAAGTGAATGATTCATCTCGACCATCCAGTCCCAAAAATAATAAAATGTTGATAATGATATGGCCTATAGAAATAAAAGGATGCAAAATGGCAATAAAATTTAACAAATATAAAAGCAAAGGCCATTTAAGTCAGGCTTGGTCAGGATTCCCATCCGGGCCATGTTGCGACAGCTTGGCGACTCCACTGGGGACATCTAGAGAGTGAAGCCTAAAATTAATTACATGTTAACTAAATTTCAATTAGTTCAGTTTTAATTGGTATTTAATTTTAAGTTCCTTTTTTTTTAAAAAAAAATCATTATATTAATATTTATTTTGCACAAATCTTTTCGTGTTCTTTTTTATCTTTTGGGGATTAGGATAATGGATTTTATTTTTAATGTTGTGTCATAAAAAGGTTAATTTGTCCCTCCGCACACACTTTGCACATCATGTAATAGTTTTTCCTCTGTCAGATATGGAGAGGTATAGGTATCCAATATTTTAGGAGGGGGTGAAGTAGCTTTGCCTTCTGAGGTTTTAGCCTCTGTTTGGGCCAGCAAATAACCTACCGGGTGTAGATTCCTACGTTTGTCTGAGGTGTTAGCCTCGTTACAGACATGGAAGACATTCCCACTTGAATTAGACCTATTTCGACATAAATCCATGATGGATAAGGATAAGGATAAGGTACCTCGTTGGTCCTTTTAAGGCTCAAGGAATTCGAGAACCTAATTAGAGGTCTGAATAAACCACATATAGTGAACCATACTAACCTCCTAGTCAAAACCATGCCTGATTTTAGGTGTCACCAAAATTAAGGACACATGAAGGGACAAAGTTATCTCTTTCCCTTTATTTTCATATTTTTATTTTTATTTATTTGGATAATTTTAATATCTTGTTTGAACAATTTGTGTTTTCGTTGCTTTGAAATTTATTTACAACTTATTTGAATAATTTATGATTTTACTATCTTAAAGTTTTACTTGAATTCAATATTTCTTAAGAATACTAACTCATTTTCTCCTCTCTTTTTTTTTTCTTTTGGTGCATTTTTCTTTCCTGATATGAATATAGGAATGTTTGCTTTAAAAAGAATCCTAACTTGGATTGATTTGTACTTAACTTTATGGTGAAGCCAGTACATGCAGTGATTTTTTCCAAAGAATTTAAGGAGGTCCGTTCTGAGTCTGAATTCAACTAGAAAAGGGATGGAGACTATGTATCGAGAGGTTTTGTGTTAGAGCTCCCAAAGATTACACATTTAGATCTTTGCCAGAATAATTTGAAAGAGTTGGCTAAAATATGGGATCAATGGGGAAGTGTAAACACAATTTACAGAAAAATATGGATAGATTGCTCTCTTACTCAAAATACACATTGACGAACAACTAGTCAGGGCTATGATTGAGTTTTGGGCTCTATCATTTTGATGTTTTTCATTCAATTAGCATGACATGACTCCAATCGTGGAAGAGATATCAACTCTTCTCGAGCTTGGGCCATTGGAGACGAGACCCATTTATTGTAAATAGCACAATTCAACCAGCTTCCGTAAAAGATTGAGTTAAGTCTTGGATCATGATTTCAAATCTGACCACCGTTACATAGAGCAAAAAGGGAACACCAGTGTCATTTCGTGGTAGTATTTATGAAAATATATCCAAAAGTGATCCGACACTAAGAAATCTCTGGATGCATTTGCTCTAGCTATATATGGGATGGTTTTCTTCCCGAAAGTGTTGGGACATGTTGAGGCTACAGTAGTGGATTTATTTGACCGATTGAAAAGAAACATGCACCCGGCTCTAGCAATTCTAGCTGAAATAATTAGAGCACTCAATGTATGTCGAAAAAAAGGTCGAGGAAGATTCTTTGGAAGTGCTTTGTTATTATATGTCTGGGCTTAAAGTCATTTTTTGGGTGAAGGGGTAGATAAAGTTAAACCCTACTTTCCACATTTTGTTCCTCTTTAGGAATTCTTCAAAAAAGAATGGCCTAAGTCTAGAACCAAGAAACAATGGGTTAAGACGTTCAAAAACTTAGTTTCTTCTGATATAACCTAGAGGGCATCTCACTAAAATGCTTTGTATATCAGGGTGGTAATCTACTATACGTGCCTTTACTTGGCATATGGGGCACCATAGGTTATATGCCATTATTGGTCCTAAGACAACATGGACTACAGCAATTCATTCCCATAACGTCAAATTTGGCTGGGGTTGACTTGGAATATTAGGGTGAGGATTATAAAAAGTTGCTTTAGATAGCTGCTTTGTAATGGAGAGAAAAGTATGAGTCCGGATTACATGCGAACATAAATAAGACCACTCTAGGGTATGATGCTTAGAGGAGAGTTCGGGGTTGTAACATAATTATTCCTGACTCAAATGGGACCATTCCTCGAGTATCTATTCAGTTAGAACCTATCATGCTATCCTAGATTGATTTGATTAGGCAGGAAGCTGCCAAAGAACAAAAAAGAATAAGTGACAAGAATTATCTGGTCCAAGAGGAAGTGGCTTATTTACGAATGAAGATGGAAGCAAAAACAAAAGAAGTTGAAAAAAATGAAAGAGAAGTACAACCTAATGAAGAATGAATGGGTTGAACAGAATAAGAAAATGAAACTTGCCAAGATATCTGGGAGTTCCAGCAACATTGCCAAGGGGATAAAGGAAGAAGTGCACAAGCTTAATGAAGAGATGAAAGTATGGAAGACTAAAACTTTGGAAGGAGAAGCCAAACAAACTATTTTTGAAAGAGAAAGCATGCTGATACTTGTATCTAGTTAAAAAGGTCTACTAAAAAGAATAGACGACTTCAAGCTACCTTGGATCGAGAGCACAGAAAGGTATCTTAAATGCTGGTGCAAAGACAAAGTCTTGCTACAACTATTGCAGAGATAGGACTAGAATTACAACATAGGGGAGATGATATTCGGACCTGGGAGCAAGCCTAAGATAATCTAAATGCATATTGGGCTGATAGACTATGGCAGGCCAAAGATGATGGTAGACAATGGGCAGCTAACTCTTTTGGCTGACAAATGTATATAGATCATCCTAGTAAATAGATCTACTTAGCTGTTATCCAAGTGAGGAAAATGATGGAAAGGATTAGAGACTTATAGATGCAAATTAATCCTGTAGGACAATACAGGCATGTTGTACTTCAGTTTTTGGATGAGGCTCAAAGACAATATGATCAAGTTAGTAATTTTCTTGGATGTAATCCTTACATGATCAACAATGTGAATATGTAATTTGTCACAAAGTTAATGGAAAAGTTCTGAGTTCGAAATCTTTAGTTAAAGTAAGCGTTCCTACAAGTGCATTTATACATTCATCGTACACATACACATACATTTTCATACATTCATTAACAAATTTATGATTAATAAAATCTAGAATTTTTGTCAAGGTTTTAAACATTGCTAATTAGGAGAGACCTACTGAACAACAAATTACTCATCGCTTTTACACTAGATTTAGAGTGAGGAAAATGGCTGAGGATCAGTTGACAAGATTGGAAAGACTTAAAGAAAGCCAACGTCATTCCCGAGAGAATATGATCAAAAGGCAAGAAGAAAATGCAAGCTCAAATTACCAGGTTAAAGGAATTACTATTGGCAAGAGAATCAGTGCACCTACCTAAAATCGATCCTATTCTTGCTGACTTATTTAGAGGGGTTCAACCTAAGACACAACAAACACTTGTACAAGAAACTCAAACCCCAAATATGCCAACTATGCAGTAAAATACCCCTAGAGCTACACCACCTCCAGTGATTATTATTAATTATGGTGCTCTCTCACAGAAAGTTAATACTAAAGCTGCACTACAGGAGATAATCATTCCTGCTATTGTTGAAAAAGTAGAACGACAATGATAAAAAGCCAAAACTAAAGTAGAGATCAAGAAAGAAAAATTGCAGCTTTTAATAAAAAGGTTGAAAGCCATAGAAAAAGATGAACTTTGCACTAGCATAGATATTGAGGATCTTAGTCTAGTTTCTGATTTGATTTTGTCACCGAAGGTTAAATTGCTCAAATTTGAAAAATATAAGGGCACCATTTCTCCACAAGCTCACATCAAGATGTTTATCCCAAAGATGGCAGGCTATTTACATGATGACAAGCTCCTTATTCACTATTTTCAAGAAAGTTTAACTGGGTCAGCATTAAATTAGTATAACAGTTTGACTTGTAGTCAAATTCAATGCTAGTCAGATTTAGCTAATGCATTCCTATAATAGTACAAGCATATGGCTGAATGGGTTCCTAAGAGGTTAACCCTTCAAAATATGGAAAAGAACCCGCCGAGTCTTTTAAAGAGTATGCTCAAAGGTAGAGAGATGCAGTGTCTTAAGTCCAACCTTTTTAACCAATAAAGAAACTACCATGCTGTTTGTAGGCACTTTACTATGATAAGTTGGTAGGAAATGCAACAAAAATTTCTTCAATCTTTTATTTCTGGAGAAATGATCAAAGCTGCCATAAAGGCAGGAAAATTTGTGGTACATGAATCCTCTATTGTGAAGAAGACTGGACCTCCCAAGAAGAAAGAGGAAATTTCATCTGCCAACTATGTAAGTCAACCTTTCCACCAAGAATCTTATCTTTTCTACCAAAATCAAAGTCAGCAACCCCAGAATACCCTATATCTGAATACACCTTGTAGACACATCATTTTGTCCGGACCAGAATTTAGTGACCTGAGAAAATAAAATGGGGCGATGATCAAGGTTACCTAAGTCATCTTGGTAGATGTGTGAGCTAATCCGAGGAGCCTAAGGTATGTGCAAGTCATGTTAAGTGCATTAGTATTGACACTAGGCTTTTATGTTGTCAAAAATTTAAATTTTCATGTTTAGTATCGATACAAAAATGTAATTTTGTCTAGCTCGAACCATTTTCAACCTTTGCTCTAATGGACTTAAAACTCAAATTCAACACGATTTTCATGTCATAAACCATCAAAAATCATACCAAACTCTGATATTTAGTTTGCTAATTAGATTACAATATTTTTTTTTGTATTTTGGCCAAAATCAAATCAAATAAGGACATTCACATTAATTGACATGAACCCATGGCAGCAACCACTTCAGGCTACTGGCAGCAACCAACTGCCCACTCCATCAGCTGAATTCATCACCAAATTCTGACCACTTTCCCCCTAATCACTTCAACAACCAACAACCATAACTATGGTTTGAAGAAAAGGCCAAAATGCCCCAATTTTTGGCTAAAAAATGCCCAATTTTTGGCTAAAAAATGCCCTAATTTTTGGCTCAAAAATATTGCCTATAAAACGCACAATCAGATCACATCTTAGGGGCTTCTTTTTCATTAGCTTTCAACCTCCCAAAACACTCTTCCATCTGAACAAAACAAAAATCCTGTAGCTCCTAGCACCCTTTAGGAAATAGCCCCAAACACTTAGCTTCCTACAACTACATCCTCAAAATTGCCCCCCTCATACTATAACCAGCTAGCTTCATTCTTTTTTCATTCTTACTAGTTTATAGCCTAGAAAGGAAGGAACTCGCACTTATATTGACAGATTTAGCAAGCAAAATGGATCTTGCTACTTTATTGGTATATTTTTTTAACCTTGCACTCTTATTTTTTGTTTTTGACATCTTCTACATTTTAGTGAACCCCTCATGTTTTCATGACCAATTTAAGACCTTTTCATGCATTTTGTGACTTTGCTTATGGTAGATTTTAGGATTATGATGCTATAAGTTTGCAATGTTGCTCTAAAGTGCCACGTTACACTTCTATCATTTGCATAACTAATTTTCATGCATTTCTTTGTCATGATTTCATGTTTTAATCATGCATAAACTTAAGCCTAACATGTTCTAAGTATATACATGCATTTCACATCATTTTGCCAAATCTCATGAGCATAATGTAGCATTGAAATTTCAGCACACACATGTTTTGCTATTAGCTTGCATTTTGGCACCATATCATGCTTTCATGACACCACTTTTCATTTACACTTGTTGATCATAGGCATCCTTAGAAATGTGCATATTCTTCATGATTTCTTTGTTTGAATGCATGCTTGATAGTTTGTTTAAAATCCGATTTTGCAAACCTTCTTCCCAAGGAAGTTTATGGTGCCTCCAATAAATGGAGATCACCATAGGCTCAAGATTTCTATCATCAATTATCACATCTTGAGGGTAAATTAAATTAAAAGTTTGGGTCCATGGTGAAACACACATGTACATTCTGATTTCCACAACAAAAAAATTTTCTTTTTAAGTTTGCTTAAGCCTTGGTTTTAGCTTAAAAACATAGTAGTGGTGGGCTAATGGGCTGTCCCCTTGTCCCAAATTACTCTGAGAGGGCTTGGTTGAGCTTAGGAAGTCCATAGCACCATTTCTTTATTGATACAAACATTCGGATGTCCGTGATTTGCATTTCAACATCGAAAACCAAAAAACCACTCAACCTTCCCCTATTTTGCATTGGCAGTATTGCAACCTAATATTGAAAAATCATTTTAAAAATGTAAACAAATCTTTTGGGATCCTACAATATTTTTCCTTGAAAGTACGTTGAACCAGCTTTTCAACGACACTTTATTCATCCTCGGCTCATCCTTGATCGATGATTTATGATTTTTTGAAGTTTGGCTACCTGAAATCTCAATGGTTAGTGACAACAATTCGTTTAGGTTAATCTGGCCCCTCAAACGATTTTTCAAGATTTTTCAAGTATTTTTACTAAAAGGTTTACAAAAATCTCTTTACAAAATGGTATGACTTGCAATTTAATAATTTCAAATGAGTCTAAAATGATTTTTCAAAATCTGCCATACCAATTCCCCTATATGCTCTACCTATGCTGAAACAGAACTGACTTCAAGATTTCATTCTACCTAAAAAGAGATTTTTTTAATTTTTGAAATATTTTTATCGCAATCCTTATCGAGTTACCTGTCCAACAATACCTCACTTGTTCTCAGAGGCCTTTAGACGGACCTGTAATAAATTCAGGAATGGGGATAGTGTGATGTTGTCCCCTGTTTTAAGATAGAAAAAAATTTGTCATAGTTGTCCCGAATCACTTCCCTTGAGACATTCAAACATCTCCAAGTATAACCAAACTTTATACCTCGAGTCATTATGCTGAGTCCAAGGCTAAAAAAAAAACTTAATTAAAATTTCTTCTTTTAATTTTGAAATTCTTTCTAAAAATACAAAAAGCTTTCATCATTGGGGATACTCTAACTTCACATATCCAAGGGGATACTCCAACCCCGCTCTTCTTGTCCACCATCCAAATCATTTTAAATGCTCTCAAGTCTTTTACTCCCTCAAAATTTTAAATCACCCTACTTAATTATTAAAGTTTTCCTCGTTAGGGATACTCCAACCCTGCTCTTTTCTCATTTGCCACCTAAATCATTTTAAACAATCTAAAATCTTTTTTTCTCATTCAAAATTTTAAATCCCCATGGAGTCCAAATGCATCTTGAAGTTGCCATGTTGGTTATTTTATCAATAATCAAGGGTAACTATGAGACACACTTCGATTATCCCATTCTTTTATGCTTGCTTGTGCATACATAATTTAAAATCAAATTTTGAAACTTTTTAAGGCAATGTCTCGTGTCAATATCCCTCCAGTGCTTGACATGAGATATCCTTTTTCCCAAATCAAACCTAATTTTTTTTAAAAAAAAAACTCTACGTTCTGCCACTCTCATGGGTTATGTAATGATACCAAATTGTTTTCTATTGAAACCATGTTTACATTTTATCAAAATTTATGCATTAATAAAAAGATTATCTACAAATGGTAACTTAACAAAGTCGAGGAAATTGAAACCGAATATTATATGGACATGAGGTACTAATTTTGGGTGACATAGGGGTGCTAATCCTTCCCCTCGCGTAACCAACTCTTGGACCCACCAATGAATTCTAAAGGACGCAGACCATAAAATTGAATCTTTGAGTTTTGTGATTCAGGATTTCAATTTTAATAAGTGTCCGGTCACACCTAGCCTAAATTAATTGGTGGTAACTCTAATTTTTTGGTTATTTTGTAATGATCATAAATGACCAATCGAACGAGCGATTCATCTGAGGGTCCCCTTTTTATCTTGTGCACTTAATATTTTCCATCATGCCGTAAACCCCCAATCGCATGGGTATTAAGTCGAGCATGCTTCATTGCCTATCATCTAGGGTGAGCACACATTGCGACACACCTCAACCTCTTGCCTCACCCATACCATAAAATACTACCCAGAATCATCCTCAAAACCAAACACAGACCAATCCAAATCAATCTACCCTTAGAAATAACCAGCCAAGCCCTCATCATGAGCCTCTTCTTTATTCCTATAAAGAAATATTCGATAAGCTTTTGGAGCTCGATTAGTAGCTACTTTTTTTGCAAAACCATATGAGGATAACTTCCCTAGTTGGTATGACCCAAATTCCTACTATGAATACCACGCAGTAGGTGGTCATCCAATTGAAAAATGTACCACTTTTAAAAATAAGGTCTATAGTCTTCTAGAAAGCGGAGCCTTTAAATTTGATACAGCCTTAGGACCTAATGTAGCGATAAACTCTTTACCCAATCATCCTGAATCGAGAATCAATGCTTTGATCTCTAAAGAGGAGCACGAGGCAACAAAAAAGATATGCGAAAAGTTAAGACCCCGATGGAAGAAGTTTGGGCTATTTTGATTGAAGGAAGAATCCTTAGTCAGAATCACGAATATATGAATTACTAATCAAACCCAAGCCCAAACTTTTACAAGTTTCATGCTGTTGATGGGCATAGTTTATAGAATTATTTAGATTTTTTAGCTTTAGTTCAGAAATTGCTGGATAATGGTGGAATTTTATTCAGAAACCCTTTATATGAAGAAAAATCAGTTAATATGGCTGATAAAGGGTCATCCAAATTAGCCTATGGGGTGGGTCATCCATCGGTCATTTACTATAATTGACTAAAACCCATGCCTCCTAAGAATGAGAATGTTTCAAAGCTTATCAGTCAAACTCCCACACCTTTTCTATATAAAAACAATAAGCAAGTACCTTAGAGATATGATGTTAGAGTGACAACTCCAGAAGCTTTGGCAAGTCAATTAGCAACTATTGATATCATCGGAGTTAGCCATATGACTCGAAGTGGATGAGTTTATAACCCGAAAAGTAGTGAAGCTACTTCCAAGTCAAAAACAAAAGGGCAAGTTTTGGAAAAGCAATAACCGTTGAAGACAGTCCTGTCAGAATTCAAGAACCAATTAAAGAGAGAGATGCTGCTGAATTTTTAAAATTCATAAAGCATAGCGAGTACAGCATCGTGGACCCATTAAAGCAGTAGCCAGCAAAAATTTCTATGTTGGCATTACTACTTAGCTCGAAAACCCATCAAAATGCATTGTTAAAAGTGCTTAATCAAGCTTATGTCCCAAAAAACATTTTAGTTAACAAGCTTGACTGTCTGATAAATAACATCATTGCTAATAATTTTATCTGTTTCAGCACCGATGAATTTCCCCCAGGTGAGAGGACTTCCACTAGAGCTCTGCGTATAATTATTAATTGTAATTGGACTATACTACCTAAAGTGCTTATCGATAATGGTTCAACTCCCAATGTCATGCCATGGGTTACATTGTCCAAGTTACTAGTAAACTGCAGTCAGCTCAAGCATAGTCAAATAGTTATCAAAGCTTTTGATGGGACTAAGAGAGAGATTAAAAGAATTATTTCAGTCCATTTAATGATCAGCCCATGCCCTTTTGTTGTTGAATTTTATGTATTAGATATTACCCCTACATATAACTGTCTCTTGGGATGACCTTAAATACACTCAACTGGTGTTGTACCATCTTTCCTTCATCAAAAAGTCAAGTTTATAATTAATGAAAAATTGGTCAAAATATCAGGTGAAGAAGACATAATAACTATGACTTCAACCAAGCCTCCTTACATTGAAGTGAATGTTGATGCACAAGAATGCTCATTTAAGACATTTGAGGTTGTTAATGCTACTTTTGTTGCTGAAGGATCTCCAGTTCTGATGCCCTAACTTTTCAAAGGCACTCATATAGGTTTGAAACTCACGGTGGGAAAAGATGTTCGACCAAGAAAATGGCTTAGCAAGCGTTTGCAAATGATAAGTCGATCTATTCAGGTGATTGGTAAAAGAGATCGATATGGATTGGGTTACAACCTTGGAAGCAACTTAAAAAGGAAAACAAAGAAGTGAGCTGTGGGGAAGAGTTGGAGTCATGATTTTATTCCATATCCTTTTTTGAAATAAACATTTTGCTATGGTGGGACTATCAATTCTACTGCCCAAGGAAAAGAAGCAAGTGATGATATAATGATGATCATTCCGAGTCTTGTGAATTTTCAAGTGAACATAGTCAATTTAGATGATGAAGAGCCGAGGAATGATCATGGGATTCATCCCTACCCTATTAGATATGTATGGAAAAATTGGACTGTTACTGAAAGAACTATAGTGTTTAGGACTAATCCAAAGTAATTCTAAGAACTAACCTCATTAGTTTTTGCCCAAAACATATGCAAATTTTTTTATTTTTGTAAAGGGCATAAACATGTCATATCATCATTTTTAGAAATGATATGCATGAACTTTTTGTATGTATTTGATTTTCTCTTACATCTACATTCTCTTTTTCCTCTCACATTCTTTTCCTTTTCATATACTTATATATGAATCATCCCATTTTTTCTTGTTTGCTTATTTTTGCTTTATTTGCTTTTACAGATCTTTGGACCAAAAAAAAAAGATGATCTCATTCATAATTCAAAAGTCGATTTTGAAAGATCCACTTACTTAAACGAGGATGATCTCAAAAAAGATTTCAATGATTACATTTTACCACCTGACTTGTTGAAATTACTTGAGTAGAAGGATAAATGAATAGTGCCTCATGAAGAGCCAACAGAGGTTATAAACTTAGGGGATGAGGATAACAGAAAAGAAGTCAAAAGTGGAACTGTTATCATGCCCACAACTAAAGTAAAGCTAATAAATTTACTCTAGGAGTTTCGTGATGTTTTTTCATGGTCATATCAAGATATGCCGAGTTTAGACCCAGAAATAGTGCTCTATAAGCTGCCTCTAAAACTATAATGCAAGTTGGTTCAATAGAAATTGAGAAAGATGAAGCCTAAAATGCTATTGAAAATTAAGAAAGAGGTTCAAAAACAATTTGATGGTAGATTTCTCAAAGTGTGAAAGTATCTAGAATGGGTTGCTAATATTATCCCGGCTCCTAAAAAAGATGGGAAAGCTAGAATGTGTGTAGACTATTAAGATTTGAATCGAGCAAGCTCAAAAGATAATTTTTCTTTCCCTCATATTAATATGTTGGTTGATAACACCGAAAATATTTGTTTATTTTCTTTCATGGATTGATTTTTAGGCTATAATCAGATTAGAATGGCCCCTAAAGACATGGAGAAGACAAATTTTGTCATAATGTAGGACATATTTTGTCATAGGGTGATGCCATTCGGGCTGAAGAATGCATGGGTAACTTACCAAAGGGCAATGGTCAATTTATTTCATGACATGATGCATAAAGAAATTAAGGTGTATGTTGATGACATGATTGCCAAGTCTCCTTAAAAAGAAAGGCATGTCATCGATTTATGAAAATTGTTTGAAAGGCTAAGAAAATATAAACTAAAGTTAAAACTGGCAAAGTGTACTTTTAGTGCAAGATCAGGGTTGCTATTGGGTTTCATTGTAAATAAAAAAGAGATTGAGGTTGATCCTGATAAGATCAAAGCTATTCAGGAGTTGCCACCTCCATGCATACAAAAGAAAGTAAGAAGATTTCTTAGGAAGTTGAATTACATTACCCATTTCATTTCTCAACTCATGGACAAGTGTGATCCCATCTTTCGACTTCTTCGAAAGCATAACCCGGGAGAATGGGATGAAGATTGTGAAATAGCATTCAAAAAGGTGAAACAATATTTAGTAAACCCTCAAGTTTTCGTACCTTTGATTCTAGGGTGTCCTCTTATATTGTACCTTTCAATGTTTGAGTAATCGATGAGATGTGTGCTAGGGCAACACGATGAAATTGGTAAGAAAGAAAGGGCAATCTATTACCTTAGCAAGAAGGTTTTGAAATATGAGGTAAATTATTCCCAAATTGAGAAAATATATTGTGCCCTAGTTTGGATTGCAAAAAGGCTCAGGCAATATATGCTATATCATACTACTTGGTTGATCACTAAAATAGATCCAATCAAGTATCTTTTTGAAGCTTCAGCATTTTCTGGAAGGATGGCAAGATGGCAAGTGTTATTATCAGAATATAATATAGTTTATGTGAGCCAAAAAGCTATTAAAGAAAGTGTCATTGCCAAATTCTTTGCGAGCTAGGCTCTTAATATTTATCAGCCATTAGATTTTGATTTTCCTAATAAATATTTGATGAATGTATCTATTGAAGAAAAAGGTCACTAGGTAGAGAAAGTAGAATGGAAACTGTATTTCGATAGAACTTAAATGCTTTGGG
The DNA here is from genome assembly GCA_038381835.1 of Adansonia madagascariensis. NCBI lineage: Eukaryota > Viridiplantae > Streptophyta > Magnoliopsida > Malvales > Malvaceae > Adansonia > Adansonia madagascariensis. The sequence continues at coordinate 16,985,645 of JBBYHL010000021.1, forward strand.
TCATGAAATTAGAGCAATTCTCATATCTCCTTAAAAAGATTATTATCCTTTTACCGCTAAATTAGATTTTGATTGCACAAATAATGTGGCAGAGAATGAAGCATGTGTTTTGGGACTTCATGCAGCCATTGAGAGAAATGTGCTAGTATTGAAAGTCTATGGGGCTTCAGCCCTAGTGATTTATCAATTATAAGGGGAATGGGAAACTCAAGATTCGAGGTTAGCCCAATATAAAAAGTTGATTTTTGAATTGTTACAAAAGTTCAAGAAGGTGGATTTTGTTCATTTACTTCAATATGAGAATAAGATGGCTGATGCTCTTGCCACTCTTAGCTCAATGTTTAAGGTGAATAAGAATAAAAAAACAATCTCTATTTAGATGAGTTTAGATGAGTCTCCCGCATATTGTTACAATGTTAAAGCTGAACCAGATGCTCATCCGTGGTATTATGATATTAAAAGATATCTCAAGAACCAAGAATATCTGAACAATACCTCTAAAAATGACAAGAAAACCTTAAGAAGGTTAGCAATGAGCTTTGTTATGGATGGTGAAATTCTTTATAAGAGACACTATTATTAAACATTATTAAGATGTGTAGATGATTTTGAAGCACAGAGAATTTTGGAGGAAGTACATGAGGAAGTTTATGGGATTCATGCCAATGGGCATAAAATAGTAAGACAAATTATGAGGCTGGGTTACTTTTGGATTACTATGGATGGAGACTATACTAAGTATGCAGATAAGATTCATGTTCTGCCTTCACCATTACATGTCATGACTGCTTCGTGGCCCTTTCTCTATGTGGGGCATGGATATTATTGGATCAATTACCCCTACAACTTCAAATTGTCATTATTTTATTTTAGTGGTTATAGATTATTTCACCATATGGGTTAAAGCGACTTCTTAAGTAAGTGTGACAAAGTTAATAGTGATTAAATTCTTGAAGACTAATATCATTTGCTATTTTGGAATACCTGAGAGGATCATAACTGACAATGCCTCTAATTTGAATAATAAATTGATGACGGAGGTATGTACCCAACTCAAAATTCTCATCATAATTCAGTAACATATTGATCGATGATGAATGAAGCAGTAGAAGTAGCCAATAAAAATATTAAGAAAATTATGGCTAGGATGGTGGGACCTATAAAGATTGGCATAAAAGCTCCCTTTTGCACTTTTAGCTTAGAGAACTTTAATGCGAACCTCTATTGGGGCAACCCTTTATTCGCCTGTATATGGCATAAAAGTTGTTTTGCTAATTGAGGTCAAAACTCCCTCCCTCTGGGTATTGATGGAGACCAAATTGGAGGAAGCTGAGTAGGTCCGAGATCACTATGAACAGTTTTATTGAAAAGAAAGATTGTGAGCAATTTAGCATGGGCGAATGTATCAAAAGAGAATGATGAGAGCTCGTGATAAGAAGCTCCATCCAAGGCAGTTTCATGAAAGGGAGCTAGTATTAAGGAAAATCTTTCCTGGCTAAAGATATTCTTATGGTAAATGGGCTCTGAATTGGGGAGGACCCTATATGATTCAAAAATCATTTTCTTGATCAACTTTTTTCTATTTGTTGACTTGTTGGTTTTTTACTAGTCAACCCTTATCTTTGTTGACTTATCGATTTTATCTTAGTCAACCTTTTTATATGTTGACTTATCGAGTTTATCTCGATCAACCTTTTTATATGTTGACTTATCAGTTTTATCTCGGTTAACCCTCTTATTTGTTGACTTATTGAGTCCCAGTCAACCTCTTACCTTGTTGACTTATAGGTTTTATCTCGGTTAACCTTTTATCTTTGTTAACTTGTATATTTTGTCTTAGCCAACCTTATTTTTGTTAACTTTTAGGTTTTGCATCAGCCAACCTCTTACCTTTGTTGACTTCTATGTATTCATCCCAATCAACCTTTTTTGTTTGTTGACTAGCATGGTTTTATCCCAGTTAACTCCTTATGACATAAGTCTCGCCCTAGTCACTGTTTAATTTAAAATTTCTCCTTAGGGCTAATTAGCTTTTATTTTTATTTTTAGTTTAGTTTATTTTTCAAAGCTTAACGACTCATACAAAATTATGTCTATTTGGTCTTTGCCTTTTTTTCTTGATTCTCAGCAACGGTCAAAGAGGGGTAGTTGTAGACACCTAATTTCATCCGGGTCTCTTTTCCAATAATCGTGAATATCCGAGATCGAGAAGTTAATAGCCATCCTCATTGGGAAAATCTTTTTTTTAGATAAACAAGACATTTTCAAGACCTTTTTAATCATAATTTAAATAGCCATAAGTTCACAAAAAAAGTCATATTTTAATCTCTAGCATCAGATATATAGGACGAATATCTAAGAAAATAATTATTTTAATATTTTCTTGTCAAAATTTTGAAAATATACTTCTGCAGATATTATCGTGATCAAAATTTTCATTTTTAAGAATTTTTTAAGAATTTTTTTATAAAATTTAAAAATTTGATTGTCTCATATTTTACTGGTACTAACATGGTATTTATGCTGATACTCACTCCAAAAAATAAAAAACATTCAGCAAAAAATTTATATTGGCATTCTATACCACAAGGCGTCAAGTTGCTCATTTTTGCAATTAATTTTGAACTTCTTTCATGGTATCGCGAGTATCATACTCATAAAATATTCTCCGATAAAATTATTTCAAATTTTGGGATTTCATCTTTACCATTTTATAAACTAGCATTTTGGATGATATGTTTTATTTAATTAATTTTATATAAGTTTTGATGAATTCTTCGAAACTTTCTCAGTTTTAAAATACAAGCTTTTTTATTTGTAAAATTTTTGATGAAATTTTCTCAGGTTTTGAATTTTAAAATTTTTTAAATATTCACATTTAATCAAAATTAAATAAGTTTTTCAAAAATCATTTATTTGTTATAAATTTTAGGATTTTTCCTGTTTTCCAAATATAGATTTTTTCACTCTGCAAATTTTTTTGAGGGATTTTTATGAATTTATAATTTCTAAAATTCTTTAAATATTATTGTTTAATCTAGTGAAATCAATCTTGAAAACTTTATTTTACTTTATGAACTTTGCCTTTTTTTTTTTAGATTTTTCTCGTTTCTAAATTACAGAGTTACCTGTTCTTTAAATTTTTTCGAGATGATTTTTCTCAGTTTATAATTTTTTTAATTTCTTAAAATGTTATTGTTTAATTCATATTAAATTAATTTTGAAAAATTCAATTTTTTTATGAGTATTAAAATTTTTTCTGTTATCAAAATATGAAATTTCTACTCCGTAAATTTCTTTGATAGGATTTTTGGAGTTCATAATTTTTAAAATTCTTTAAATATTATTTATTAATCCTTATTAAATCAGTTTGTAAAAAATTCAATTTATTTTATGAGTTTTACATTTTTTTCTATATGATAATTTTTCTCAGTAAGGTTTTTTCTCATATAATTTTATTAGTTTTGGAGTTCCAATCAGTTTTTTTTTTTCATTATTTCATTTTAAAACTTTATTTATAATTATCAATTATTAATTATTAATTTTATTTTTATTTTATATTAGTTATTACTTATTTTCTGCTAGTTTCATGAAAACTAGTCTAATTAATTTCTAAGTTTTCCTCTAACTAATTCGGTTAGTTTTTAATTACCATTTACATGATATTTTTTAGGCAATCATGATAATATTTTTTAAATGACCCCTGATTGTTTGTCAAATTAATACAAATCTTAACTTTTTACGCTAATTATGACAAAAATATAATAAAATAAATAAATAATTTTTTATCTTTATTTTCTTGGAGTTTCAGCCAAGAGGATTTGGGGATCGTCTTGGCTGAACCCCTTTATAAAAGGGGAAGGATGTGTTTTCATGGAGTTTTTTGGGTTTTCTTACTGAAAAAAATATATCACTAAAAAAATAGTTTATTTTAGTTTTCAATTTATTCAAGGTATAACTTTTAATCCTTTAGTTTTGCTTCATCTTTATTCGTTTTCTTTTCTTATTTATGATTTAAATACATGTTAAGGCTCATGGATTTTCATCCATGTTGAAAGGCTAAACATGGTGATAATAAATATATGTAAAATTTATTATTATTTTTTATTCCTTTTCTAGTTATATTTTGTTTTTTTTATAAAATATTGTTGTTGTTGCTTGATTTTGTCTTTTGTTGTAGATATATTGATGTTTGTATTATTTCTTAAGACATTTTGATGTTTATATATATATAGATTAGTATATTTGCATATTTATTTTTATGATATTATCATTATTTAAGTTTAGTGGTGATTATTTATTTTCCTTATCATTTATTTTTATATTAAAACATGTTTAAATTCCATTTTCCTTCCTTCGCCAAATCTGGTAGGCTAATTTGATGATGATTTTGTGCTTATTTTGGTTGATAATTCTATGTTTTCTTATGTTTTTTAGGATATATCATAATACTAGAAAATATAGGTATTATATTGTAAAATGTGTTAAATTTTTTTATGCTATTTTTGGTTTGGTCAAGAGTTTTGTGGACTATAGGAAACTAATTTTGTGTTTCAAAACATGATTTAGGCATTTTTAACACTTTAGGGGTCATTTTGCAATTTTAGAAAGTTTAGGGACAAAGTTGCAAAAAATAAAAAAATGCTTTATGGCTAAAAGTATTTGGCCGAATCTTTGTACACATTTTTACCACGCTTTTTTTTTTTGTGATCCTTTATTGGTCTGATGATTTATTGTGATGTTGTGATATTTTATCATATAAGGGTCAAAATGTAATTTTACAAAGCTTAGGGGTTATTTTGCAAAATGTAGAAAAGTTTTGTTTTAAGGCCAAGGTGTTTGGCTGAATTCTTATTGATATATTTGCTGCATTTTCATGCCTATTTCCGTATGATTTTTGGATTTTTAGAGTATTTTACCATGTAGGACCAAAATTAAAAATTTGAAAACTTTAAGCATTAAATAGCAAACTTAGATGTTCAGGGGGTAAACTTGTTTTTTTGTCAATTTAAAGATTTCTATTATTCCTATGGCCTCCTTTCATAAGGGTATAGAAAATTTCAAAACTTTTTGTATTCTTTTGGTTTTTCGTCAAGTATAAAATGAAATTTTTAAAAGTTTAGGGGTTAAATTGTAATTTTTGCATTTTAAGCCAGATTTTGGATTTTAGTTTCCCATTTAAGATAAATTCATCATTATAGTGGCTATTAGGGGTATCGGGTACTTTCATGTCGAAGGTATACCTCAGGGGCATTTTCATAATTTTCTTTATCAGAATACTTTTATGCTAGATGTGAATGTTTAGGATTCGTTTAGCCTTTTAAGGTCATTTAATATCTATTAGGAATACCAGGATACTTTCATGTTGAAGGTATACCCTAGGGGCATTTTTGTAATTGTTTTGGCCGAGATGTTTTTATGTGAAAGCTGAATGTTTAGGATTAGCTTAGCCTTTTGAGGTTATTATGGTGTCCATTAGGGGTACTGGGATTGTACACACAAAATTCGTGTCAAAAAATGACCAAGAAAATTTGGAGACAAATAAATCAAATTGATTTATTAGACTTGAGTTGCAATCTCTGGATATTCTTTACAAGAAATCCTTTGATTATTTTCTTTAACATAAACTTCGATCCAAGGGTTTTCAGACTTGATCTTGATTCGATGAGGTCTGCTTCAAGGGTCTTGTAGACTTGATCTTGACAAATGGAATTTATCTCCTTTCTGTTGCCGAAATAGGATCGAAGAGCAGCTTCCTGAAGAACAAGAGCTGTGTTCTTCACATTCTTGAGAGAAAACTTTTTGAGACTTTGAGAGGACTTAAATCTTCAAAATCTACTTCTTTTCTTTAGGCTTGTGAATTTATATTGAATGGCTTTGGAGGAGACTTCTTTTTATAGTGCCAATGAGCTAAGTAGAAAATAGTTCTTAAAGAATATAACTCCTTTAATAAATTTATCTTAATGAATTATCTCTTAATTAATTTAATTTAATTAGAGATAAAACTCTTTTGTTTATCTCTAAATTAATTTGAATTTAGTTAGAGATAAAACTCTTTTATTTATCTTTAAATTAATTTAATTTAATGAGAGATAAAACTCTAAATTAATTTTAATTAAAGATAAATATCTATTTATGATGTCATCAATTGCACATAGTGATGCAGAATTTAATTGATAATTTTTTAATTAAAAGAAATTTCAATTTACACGTGGTAATTTGTGATTGGTCGAAATTTTTTTTCTTCTACAAATGCCCCCTCAAGACTTGGTTACGTATACGATTTTTTTCAGTATAGTAAATAAAACAAGTCTTGAAATTTGATTTATTTTTTATGCCAGAATTTATTTGCACCTTTGTATTATCTTGAAAATAGTCACAAGATTCAATTAATTATGATTCAGCATATATTTTTTTTCCTTATGCAAAAATCAAGAATTAATTATCGCTATCTTCTTTTATCAAGACAACGCATTTTTTTAATTTACCTTGGCCCACCTAGAAGAAAGTGGAAAAGTTTATCTTCAGAAATCTTATGTTAACCATAGCATAAATTGAGCTTAAGGACTCTAGCTTCGTTAAACAAAGTAACAAAAGTCCATGCAAGGCTGCATCATAGTACGACAACTTAATTAAAACTTACCCTTTATACAAGTTCACTTAGGATTTGTCTTCCGAAGAAAGATAATACTCCATCAAAATTTATTTTAATCAGAAGAGGATTTCGATTCCAGGTTTATTTCAAGATGAACTCAAATTTTAGTTCAACTAAGATTTCCTAGTTCAACTAGGATTTAGCATTTTTATTTGTTTAAAATGCCAATCTTAGTCCAATTGGAGCTAGATTATTTTCTCTATAAAAGCAACACTTTTCCACCCAATTTTCATATTAGTTCCAAATCAAGATCCCTTCAAAAGTGAGGTAAACATTCTTTCTACCTCTTAGTCTCAGTTTTTTTTTTTCTTGTAATCGGCATAGAATTCTCATGCATCACGCTTCACTTGTCATCATCTATGCATGAATCTTGACACTTTGCTTTTTTTTATTTGTCACCATAAACATCATGTTTATCTCATGTATTAACAATTATTATTAATTTTAATTTTTTTGTCAGCTTGGAGATTTAATTATATATCAAGGTAACACTTTTAATTCTAATTATATATCAAGGTAACACTTTTAATTCTATCCCAAGCTTTTATATTCAACATCATGTTTATCCCACGATCATAATTTTTTCTCTTCTAGGATCACCATGGTATACTTCAAAGATCATCAAGAGTATCTCATTATTCTCTCCAAGGAAAATGAATATATTGAAAAAGGATTGCATCTCTTCATCGACAAACCCATATCTTGGTAGATACAAATCAACTTGGACATTATTCGTTCTTCCTCCTGCCTTGAAAGAATGGTTAATGGAACTCTCCTAGCCCAATCTTTCCTAAAGCCTGATGTTTGCAATCAAATCTTCATGTCAAGACCACAACTTCATCTGATCTTTATGTCAAGACAACAAGTTCATCCGATCTTCATGTAAAGACAACAATTCCGATCAAGTTCGACATGCCTTAGAACAAGGAAGACTACCGATGTATATGATGCTATTAACATCATTATACGTTCATGATCAAGATAAAGACAACGACTAGTATATATGATGTTTATGCTCATTATACATTTATGATCAAGGCAAAGATGATGGCCAGTATATATGAAGCTATTTATGCATCATTATACATTTATAAGGAACTGCCACCTTCAAATAAATTCTTGCTGCAATTTTTTCTTATTACGATCTAGATTTAAATTCTCAATTATTGTTCGTGGGTTGTAGGTGTGTTCTTCTATAGTATGATTATCTAATCTATTATTCTCAAAATTGGCTTGATTCCAAGGATGAAGAAGTTCTAAGTGAACATGAAACCAACTGAAGTTACACATGTCAGGTTATGGAAGACGAACAAGATCATGGACCAAATAGGATGCATTCAGGATATACTTATTGAGGAATTTGTATGCTTTGCTTTTTGGTTAGCAAAGAACAAAGAGACATTGTTGCTCATAGAAATATCCATGTATATACATTCACATTACCATGGAAGGCACTTGGCAGTGGGACTTCATAATTGGTTCTTCAAACTTTTATTCTCTTGTAAAGTCATCATATTATATTTCACAGACTGCCAAGATTATCTTGTCATTCTTTTCAAGGAAGACGAAGACATTAAAATGGATCATCTCTCTTTACCGACGAACCCATATTCAGTATGTATAAACCAACTTGAACATTATTTTTTTTTGTTGTTGATTGAACTTGGCAATGAAACCAAGCTACTACGTACCTTTAAAGGATCAAGTCATAATGTAGTTCATATTTATTTGTTTTTTTGTGCTCTAGCTTTTGCCTAAGTTGTCCCAAAAGAGATTTTCAAAATGAGCATTTTCTCTTTCTTTTTTTTATGTGCAGTTTAAGCTCGTGCTTAGGAGTAACATTTTTTGGAAGAACAGTTTAAGTTCGTGCTTAGAAGCAATATATTTTGGAAGAACAGTTTAAGCTTGTGCTTAAGAGCATTGTGTTTTAGGCATAGTACCACTTTAAAAACTTACCATTGATTAGTCCAATATTAACACCATCTTGATCAACAATCTTGTATGCACCATTGGTATAGACTTCTCGAACAACATATGGTTCATCCCATTTTGAAAGGAACTTGTTACCCATGGTATTTATGGGTCTTCCCAGAGCAAGGACTAAGTCTCCAACTTGAAATGACCGTGGCTTAACTTTCTTGTTAAAAGCTTCGGACAATCAAGCTTGATAGCATTCTGTTGCAACGTGGCCCGGATACGAATCCTAACCAAGCTTGACTTAAATGGCCTCCGCTCCTATACTTATTAAATTTATTGCTATTTTATATTCTCTTATTTTTATTGGCCGTATCATTGTTGACATCTTTTTTATTTTTGGGGATTGGGTGGTCGAGATGAATCGCTCACTCAACTTAACCTTAAATAGTCATTACGAAATGACTATTTATTTGGAGTCGCCACCAATCTATTTAGGTTAGGTGAGATTTGTCACCCACCAGAGTTTGTATTTTGAGGGTTACGAAACCCTAGAATACAAACTCCAAGGCCTGCGATCATACCAGAGATCATATAAAAGGGTTTGGGAGTCGGTTACAATCACAAGTAAGGATCGACCCTCTCGTGATACCCGAAAATTGATACCTGATTAATTATGTGTTAACTTGAATTTTAATTTTTATTCGGCTTTAATATGTGGCATTTAATTACAATTCTCATATTGTTAAAATAAGGTTTTATTATTTCATGAGAGAAAATCGGGGTTTTACATTTAAAAAAAATTGAAATGTCTTACGCACCCTCACCGAAAAACCAATGGGACACGAAAGTTTTCATTATTTCCTTTTATACCCCAACGGAGAACCAAAGGGACATAAAAGGTTCTAAAAATTATTTTTCACATCCTACTAGAGTACTTGGTAGAATGTGAAAGGTTTTTTATTTGTATAAAACTCTTGATTCCTATTTTGAAAAGGGTACCTTGTTATTAGAATGATCCGTAAAACCCCTATCACATACGGGTGGGAGGAATTTCACACACCACTCTAACTCCGAGACATTGCCTTTATTTTTCAA